>JANHFM010001692.1:198502-216356 GCA_032468115.1 Grayia smithii | reverse complement strand
ACAATTTCTTAAGCACAAATCAATGTGCTTAGCCATAGCCTTCATTCCGTGTATATGCCTGCTTATTAGGGCTTTTGTCCACCCCCCCCAAGCAGCATTTTACAAAGTCAGCTTATTGCCCCCAACAATCTGGGTCCTCAGTTTATGTGTTAAATATTTTGCTGTAAGCTGCCTTGAATCAGATCATTAAAATTGCATTAAAACAGTGATTAAGATGCTGGGCTTGTCAGCTGGAAAGCTCCCATCTCCTGCCCACCTAGCAATTTGAAAGCATGTAAATGCAAGTAGATAAATAGGTACCACTTTGGTGGGGAAGAAATAGCACTCCATGATATCATGCTGGCCTTTTGACTGTTGAAACATCTTTGGACAATGCTAGCTCAATGGCCCTTGAAATGGAGATGAGCACTGCCCCCTATAATCAATTACGGAATAAAATCTGCAGAGACTCCCTTTCCTTATATCCAATGTACTAATTGTAGCAAAATATACAATTTATTTATGTATTGCTCCTTTTCCTCCCACTGCACAAATTCTGACCCAGGCTAGATGGATGGATCTGAAAATACAAGATATTAGTAATTGCAGTGAAGCAGTGTTGGCCACTATGAAGCAGCCTTCTCCACATCAAAGCAAACAATACACCCACATAATGAATAGGAACAATTCATCGACAATTTACAGCTAACTTGATACAATAGATCTAGCTTTCTGCTCACTCAGATCCCATAACTGATTGGGATCCACTTGAAATATGGTATTTATTTTTTTTTCTGTTTCTTGGGAATGGATTTTGGATTTTCTCCATCAGAAGCATAGGGGAGGATGACTGTAGAAGTCTGCAGTTTATACGTGAAGTAAAATGCAGTGGTAGAACCCTGACATAAATCAACAATACTATTTCAAGATTCACCCGAAAAGTGTCATTTTTCAGTGTTCTTCCACAGAAAGCAATTATATGTAAAACAACAAGAACAACAAAGAGGCCCTAGCTTACAACTTCTACCAGTCATGGTCTTGGAGATATACTATGACTGCAATATTTGATTAGAATAACTGCATGCGGATAATGCCTAGATGGGAAACCACAGGAAAACTTGATAATTGTATGATAGAATTGGGAATTAAAGAAAGAAGTATCCTGAAAGAAGGCAATAGCAAATCATTTTTCTGAATTGTTGTCAAGAAAACAACATGGACATGCTGCTTTGAATCAAATTCAACTCAACATAATTTGCATTTTACCTTATAAGTTTCCTGGAAAAGAGAAGATGTGGTTATCATTTTGGATTGGGGAAATCCCTGTGGTTTTCTGTAGCTGCTACTACAGCCAAGTAGTTTAATGGTTTAAAGCAGTTGTCTGGACTTCAACTCCCAGAGTTCCCTAGCCAGCAACTCGGAGTTGAAATTCACACATCTTCAAAGCCTTAAATGTCCTTATGTCCATGGTCTGTCTCGTTTGCATATTTATAATGCAACAAATCTGTGCTGCTCGATCGCATTTTACTAGGGTTAATTCTTTTTTCATTTATGTCATATAACTGGTAGAAATCTATGGACAGATTTATCTTTCAATTTTCTTCCTCTTAAATTAATAATTTTCTAATCCTGGCTACTCCCCCTCCCAACAAGCATACACACACTTTCTCTTTTTGCCTGGCATGGCTCCATCTTGTGTAAAAACCAGAAAACATTTCTCTTCCTTCCATTTAGCAGGCTTACAACAGGAGAACTCATACAATTCACCTCAAAATTAAGGATGATTTTTTTTAAATGATCATTTTCAGTTTTCTGTGGAGCATCTAAAGAGACTACAGCACAAACATCTTTTTGTGTCTCGTGCTTTTTTTTTTTTAATAATGAAAAAGGTCAGATTCTCCAACAGTTGTTCTTAAATCATCTCTTTTTTGACAAGCCTTAAATATCTCTGGATAATGGACTTTTTCTTTTACCAAACAAAACACTTATTTGTTCAGGCTAGGGAAGGCATTAATTATTTACTCCTATTTCTACCTTGCTCCTAAAACTCTAGTTAAAATTCATGGCCTGGGCACTTATCAAATATTGATTTTTTTATTATTATTATTTATTTATTTTTACAAAAGTTGATGCTTCTCCTTTAATATTATTATAATGAGAGATCAGGAAAAAAAAATCAAATTGCCTGTGCTGAAACTCAGTCATTTTCACATGCCATCTGCATTGATCTCTTTTCAAGGTTTTACCATAAATTATTCTATTCAATTAAGTAAACCCCACACATAATGACATTTTGCAAACTAAATAATTTATTGACTAGTTTGAGCAAGGAATGATTGGGCTCTAATGCTCCATCGTTTTCATAAGCATTAATAGCGACATGAAGCATTTTTGCAGTGAAAGCATTTGTCAGGGTCTTTGTTTGGAAACGGGAGGGAGGAATCCACGTGAATAGAAAATAGACTCATTTCTAGTATTGTAGGCGAAGACTTTTATTTGGGGAGAACAATAAGCAAAGTGAACATCCAAGGCTGAGAAACCTTCTTTCCTTACCTCTCAAGGGGCTGTACAGGAACTGGAAGATTTCGCTTCTATTGTAATTTATCCGCAGTTTAGAGCATCTGGTAAAAGCCACAATGATGTCATGCATGTTATTTTATTTTTCTTTATTCAGTAGATTTATATCTCACCTTTATTTTGAAGGCAGCTTACACAAGGCTCCTTTCATCTGTTCTACCCACAATAACAATCCTGGGAGGTGGGCTGGGTTACAAGACATTGACCAACCCAAAGCAGGACTGGTTGTAGACATTTTGGCACCCCAGGCAAAGTTACATTTTGGCAGTGTAACTGGTTTATCTCATCTTCTGATTTGTTAGAAATTTCAAAAAGGTGCCCTCTTGTTTCTTGTTTCTTTTTTTTTTTTGCTTTATGCTCATGATTTTCACCCAATTTTTGGCATTGGACACATTTTTGGATGACCTCTGGCATGAGTTGCATGAGATTGGAGTTTCTGGTCTTCCCTCACTTGATGTCTCTGCAACTTTTGATGCCATCAACCATGGTATTTGGGATTGACTTAAAGGACTGGTGGTGGACATCACAGTTTTCTGCTGGTTCACCTCCTTTCTCAGATCAGTGGTGATTGGAAAGAGATATATTGTCCTTGGCCTCTACTATGTGGGTTGTCACAGGGGTCAATGCTCTCTCCACTCCTATCCAACATCTACATAAGGCTGTTGGGTGAGCTCATTTGTCACTATGGAGGGAGGATCATCAGTATGCAGAGGATACCCAATTATACATCTCTGCCCCTGGTGAATTAGGAAATGCTGTGGATAGTTCATTCTGGTGTCTGGAGGCTTTGAGGGTCTGGATGGGGAACAACAGGCTTCAATTGAACCCTGGCAAGACTGAGTGGCTCTGGCTTTGGGGGCCTGCTGGTTCTAGGAAAATGCTATCTTTGGTGCAGGGTGGGGTTCAACTGCCCCAGAAAGGCCCAAGGGATCCCCAAGGGATTCTCACAAGTCCTCACAACTCCTACTTAAAGACCAGGTAGCAATCATGGCTATGGGATCTTTGCACAACTTTGTATTGTTTGCTAGTTGCTTCCATTCCTAGATCGAGGGACCATCCTCACAGTTATTCATGCACTGGTAACCTACCAGTTGGACTACTATAAGGGGCTGTACATGGGGATCTCCTTGAACAATATCTGGAAGTTTAATTGGTGCAAAATGGAGCAATGTAGGCAGTTCTCTGTGTTTCTAGATACATTATATCTTTGCTCTTCAAGCTGCATTGGTTGCCACTCTGATTCTAGGTCCAATTGAAAGTGGTGGTGTTTTTTTATACCTATAAAGTGTTAATGGCATGATACCAAGGACTATCTAAGGACCACCTCTGATTACATCTGCCTGTCCCTCCAGTTCCAGCAGGCAGAGTGTGTTATGTGGCCCATCTGCTAGGTAGTTACATTTTTTGGGCCCCAGATGTTGAGCCTTCTCTGCTGTGGCTTCTGCTCTGTGGAATGCCCTCCCCTCACCCTGAAATGAGGCTGGTAAAATAACTTTTCAAATTTCCAAAGGTTTCTCAAAACTTGGTTGTGCCATCAAGTTTGAGGACCCCATGAAACTGGTAAATTGTTAAAGCCACCTCCAGACTTGGGGGCTGTTGAGGGCTGATGGACAGCCAGGCTCCACCTCTGCCTCTTTCTCTGACAGCTCCATTCCCTCTTCCCCCTCAGAGCTCTCAGGTTGCCTTGATGCTGACCCTGACTCTCATGCTGTCACCTCGTCTGTTTTGGCTGGTGGAGGGGCCAGCGGCTGATAGGCCACAACAGTATATCTTTCAGTTTTGGGGCCCCTAAATGTTGGTACCCTATGTGATTACCTAGGTTGCCTAGGCCTAGAAACTGCCCTGCTAAAAGTCATGGGCTTCTACGACTAAGGGGAGACTAGAGTTCATGATTTCAAAGTTCCCATTGTTTTTCAGCTTTGTCAACTTTAAGTTGTGTGGACTTCAACTCCAAGAGTCTTAACCATTATATTAAAGTGGATTTCTGTTACGATGTCAATGTGCTAATGATGCCTTCATCAAGTGTCTTCATTTGAATCACAAGCACAGAAACTTTATGATATGTGTGACATCACTTGACTGTCATGAAAAAAAGGCATACATAATCCTTTGTGTATCCTTCATCATTTTGAGGCACTTTGGAAATTTTGACAAGAACAATCTCACAGAACTGTCCACAATGTCAACCAGTGGTGGTATTCAGCTGGTTCCATCTGGTTTCGGGCGAACTGATAGCTGCAACTGCGGGAAGTTCTGCTCACCTGCCCAGACATCATCATGTCCCGTTTTTGATGCTCTGGGCATGCGCGGAAGGTGGCATGGTCACATTTGCGAACCGGTAGCGAAGGTAAGTGAATGCTACCCTGATGTCAGCTAACTTTTATTCTGGAGACGTGTGTACATTCCTAGAAAAAACACTGAAAACACTCAGCTGCAGCTACCTGACATTTTTCTTTTCTAAGAAAATAAAGATATAGAGTCCATTAAAAAAGAAAAAAAGATTGTCTGAGACCAGCTGTTTGCTTCGGCAGCTTCCCAAATTACTTATTTTTTTTTTTTTAAATGTGAGACTATAAAACAAATACATTAAATTATATGAGAGCTGGGAAAATGCCATGCTAAGGAGCCAGGGATTAAACAAGGCTAAAACATCTATCTGCATGAGGCAGACTTTGCATAGCATATGAACTATACTTGAATGAGGGCCATGGCAGATTTGTGAAGAAATATGCCAACAGGGCAAGGCTTGAAGTTCAGGAAACATCAAAGACTAAATCTGAGGTTTATTGTAGCAAACTAATGCAAATGTGTTGGTGTTGTTTTTTTTTGCTTGAACCTCAAAGCTGCCTCTGAAGAGAAAAAAGAGCAAAGTTGATCCAGATAAACCACAGGTAATCTAAAACTAATATACATTAAAAGGGACTGATATTTTCACCTGTTCCTGGCTGCAAATGGCACTTGGAATACTTGTGAAAGGCATCACTGATTTCATTGGGATGGAATTGGCGTGTTCTTCCAGAATAGACTCTAGTGAGCAGATGGGATCAGCCAACAGAATCTTCTAGTAGCCTTCATTCTTTTTCAATAATCTTCACTGCAATGATTACTTCACACACACACACACACACACACACAAATATACAGTTCTGTGCAAAACCACATATATTCGGGATATTTGCATTAAAATATTTACAAATATGTATGTTAAAAGACTATATTGGAGAAATCCAAGCCAGCCAGAGATACGGTGGAATCAAATGGCCTTGAAATCTAATAAATAAATGGGCAAACAAATGATAAAAATGATATAATGAGGGGAATTTGTTAAAGCATACAATGGGAAGTTTTACTTGAGGAAATATTATATATAATCTTAGGGAAAGGTCAGTAGTATATCTCCCTGTAAGGAAATGAATGACAGTTAGAGATACATCTTTCAGTGGGTTAAAAACCACCTATGCAAAATGTACAAATTAAATACATAAACATAAGTTATTCTCTTTTTTTGTGTGTGATCCCTACACATCCCTAGCCTTGAGCATAATATCTGTATAATTAGTATTGATTAAGGAAAATATTGCTTTAGAAGTGGCCAGGTTGGAAAACATCCTGTAAACTCCTAGAATAGTTTTTAGAGCCTCCATTTAGTTCTTACAATCTCTTAAATAGCAGCTCTTACTTTTTCCAGTCAACATTTGTTGGCTAGTCATATCAGTTTGTCAAGAGAAAATAAGCTAACTCAGCCCTTGTGACTTTAATAGCAACTTGAAATGCAAGAACGAGTAGCAGCTGATGGCTTAAGTTCCAGCATCTGTTAAAAGTCCAGCCACTGGGCCCATTCTCAGAGAGATACATCATTGACGAGAGATGGAAGAAGGTACAGATTCATGGAAGATATGGGCCCTTATTCCAGAGAGACAGCTCCTAGTGTTACCAAACCAAATGTATTGGGAAGGAGTGAGAGAAATTTGTGAGTGAGAGTGAGGGGGAAATTTGGGGTATAAATGGAAGACAATATAATTGATGCTCCCAGAATATTCTTTGCATGAAGCAGATTACTGCATAATAAAGCCTCATCTAGAAATGTTGTTGGATAGGATGAATGGGAATTAGGCAGATACTTAGAGGTAAGATACCTAACTGCAGCTGTTAACCAAATGCACAAATATTCCTTTTTTTGATGGGCCACATTCTCAGGATTAAACTGTTAGGGTCAATTTAAGCAACACACTGATAAGTAACAACAACAACAACAACAAAATGACAGGCCATTATGGGTTTGTTTGTTTTTTTTGGAAGAGGCTGTATTAATCTTATTTTTTGACAAATTGTTCTTTGAAATTCACTTACATAGCATCTCCCATTTTTTATGTTATACCTATGAGCTTTGCAGAAGTATCATGAAGGCCACATAATGTCAGACATGTTAGAAATATGGCTTGATCCAATAGGGATTTTCTAATTTATTAAGAAAATTTATATGGCTGCCCAACTCACTCAGATGGATCACAGAAAGGAAAGGTTTTCTTTTGAAGTGAAGGACCCTTCCCATTTCTCATGAGGACAAGTTATAGCTTCTCTGAGCTTTGATCTCAGCTTGATGGGTTCTCCATGCCCATTGCTTTGTAAGAACTATGGTAACAAAATATTGAACTGAAAATCAGATTCCTTCCAACCCACTGTGTTCTGAACCATAAGACAGCATAAGATATGAGAACATTCATCAAAGGTCAATTCATGCCCTAAATCTACCTTCCTGAACAGTGGATAAAGGAAGACTCATGTAAAAGGGCTGATTTATTTTGACCCTCTACTTTTCTCACACCTTGCTTCTCTCTTCTACAGGAATCTCTCACACCATTTTAGAAATCTCCAAGCAAAGTTTTTGCTTAGATAATTGCTATTCTGTCTATATCAGTCAGCAGGGCTGTTGTTAGGATTAATGTTAATGGGGAATTTTAAAGATGGCAATAAAAACACTCCCAGGAAGTCTTTAAGCAAAGGTATTATCCTAAGGGGAATTACTTATGTTGCCCTCTGCAATTTTGTTCCATTTCCAGCTCAGCAATAATTTGTGTGACACTGAAAAGGTAGCATCAAAATGATCTCTGTATTTCTTAAATGTGACACATCTTAAGGAATACAATGATGCATTAGCTCCCTAAATTTAAATGAATCTCTACATCAATGCTTTTTTGCCGACCATAAAGACACTGAGACATAGGTATACTGTTTTTCCTTGTGCAATCATCTTAGCAGTGGTCTGCAGTCATTTTATCTTCTCAAAATTCCATGAGATGTCCTGCCATACATAATATTTGGACCACAAAATTCAGGCAACCATGGAGGTTGAATTATATGGAAAATAGTCAATGCAGAGTGGTAATTATATTATGCTAGGTTATGTTACGCTATGCTATGATCAGTGGTGGGTTGCTCCCAGTTCAGTCCGGTTCGCGCGAATAGGTAGCGGTGATGCTGTGATGTCACTGAACCGGTTGTACGCGTCCCGGATCACTGCCCCCCCGCACGCCCGTACTTACCGGTCCGCGCATGGAGCGCACAGAACGTGCTTGCGTGCATGCGCAGGAAACTTTTTTTGATGTTTTTTTGTCAAAAAAGCTTCTGCGCATGCACAGGAGTGCCCGTCCAGCACGCATGCCCATGAAGTGTGCGCATGCACTGGACACACGCTCCGTGCACCCCGACCACGCGAGAAGCGTGTGCACCTTTAGAACCGGTAGGAGAGGTAAGTAGAACCCACCCCTGGCTATGATATTCACTGCACCACACCACATCAAACTGCACTTGTTGTTAGTTGTGAAGTTGTGTCCGACCCATCACGACCTCATGGACTCCAGACCTTCCTGTCCTCTACCATCCCCATAATCCATTTAAGTTCATACCGACTGCTTGCGTGACTCCATCCAGCCACCTCATTCTCTGTTGTCCCATTCTTCTTTTGCCCTCAATCTTTCCCAGCATTAGACTCTTCTCCAGTGAGTCCTTCCTTCTCATTAGGTGGCCAAAGTATTTGAGCTTTCATCTTCAGGACCTGGCCTTCTAAAGGGCAGTCAGGGTTGATCTCCTCTAGGACTGACTGGTTTGATTGCCTTGCAATCCAAGGGACTCGCAGGAGTCTTCTCCAGCACCATAGTTCAAAGGCCTCAATTCTTTGGCATCCAGCATTTCTTATGGTCCAACTTTCACAGTCATACCTTGCAAGTGAGAAAACCAGTTTAATGTTTATTATCATAAAATAAACAATAAAATAATTACTGTAATGTTCTACAATGTAGAACAACTATGTAAATATTGTGCTGGGTGGGGGATGACTTATATTTTACTCTGACAAATATAATGCATACAAATGTTTATTACTTTTCTAAATGTAATCCAATTAAAAATTAGGAACCAATAATATCACCTTTGACCCAAAGTAATTTATCTTTATTATTGTATTGTTTATTGTGATAGTCCTGATTGCAACCTTTGATTTAGCATGTATGATAAGATGCCAGTTACTCTTTTTTTCTTTGGCATAGATAATTAAGGTTTTACAAATAGCAGATCAGACCCTGGGAATGTTGATGGAAGGCCTAAAGCAAAGGAATCTGCATAATTGTGTCAATCTTATCCTTCTGGCTGATCATGGTAACATTGCTTTATACTTCACTCTTTTAATAAAGAGCTTTGTCAGCCTTGGGAATTCAATATATTTGTTTAATTACCTACCATTTTCTCCTCCTTTCTTTAGGCATGGAGGCAATATCCTGTAACCGGATGGAATCCATGACAGATTATTTTAATACAGTTGATTTTTTTATGTATCAAGGTCCAGCACCTCGTATTCGATCAAAAAATGTTCCAAAAGACTTTTATACGTGTAAGTTTGGACCACAACTTCATAAATTTAAATGTAGAATTTAAGTGAGAGGCTTTGTAGAACATTCAGTTCTAGAGCATCTTCCTTGCTTAGAGTGATGTCTTCTGCCACCCTCAAGAGTTTATGGTGTTTGAATCCCAGAAATTTCATCACTAAAATTTGGTGGCAAACTGCTGAATAATGTAAATGTATTTTCAGATGGAAGTTAAAGCCAACAGTTGCAAATACTATTGGACAAGTATTTTAAAAAGGTTTAATACTTTAAAAATACAACTACCATGGGTGTGATGCACCATATTTGAAGAAGACAAATTTATACCCTGTTTCCCCCAAAATAATAAGCCCAATTGGGCTTTTGAGCGAATGGCAATAAGGCCAAATGCTTATTTCAGGGTTAAAAAAAATATAAGACGGGGTCTTATTTTTGGGAAAACACAGTAGTTTAATGTTTGAAAGTAATACATTATACATATTGCATAACATTTCTTTTCTTCCAAACAGTTGATTCTGAAGCAATTGTTAAAAATCTTACAGTGAGTATGTTTTTATTCTTTTTCTTCCAAAGAAAATAATAGTCCAAGCATTTTGTGAAGGCATCACTACTGAAATATAATTTATTTAGCACATTGTTACTGTTTTCTTTGAGAGGCGATGCATAAAACTGAATGAAGGTTATGAAAGTTAGATGAAAAATTCTGAATCTTGCATTGCTTCATAATAAACCTGGCTGTGTTCAGTTCTCATACCTCTAGGACCAATTTAGATATTGCAGCAATTGAATTCAGCCAGTTAGTCACTGTTCATCTTATATGCCATTATATAGCATTTTCACCAAAGGTAATGTTACAGCATACTGACTGAAAGGTTGCTCTGACTTCTGAATCGGTCATGCTCTTTGCTTTCTTGTCTTGAACCCTATAAAAAATTGCATGTAGTATGCTTTTAAATTTTCAGAAAACTTGCCATGTTTAAGTCCATGTCATACAGTTGATGGGTCCACTTGGGGTTTTACTGAAACATATATTGACCAGTGATGCCTAACATTTGGATGTGAATGTATCTTAATCTCACTTTAAAAGGCAACCATCATATGGAAGATAAAGTAAATTAACACTATTTTCCTTAATGTTCGTTCTATTGTTTTACATAATTGTCATCTGTGATAGATGTAAAGCTAAAATTCCTAAATTCAGTCTACATTAGGAAAAAACCCAACCCTTAAGGTCTGTTACTGTGATTTTTAAAGGGCAGAGAAGTTTTGAATGATCAATGAATCATTACCTTCTGAAATAGGTTGAAATTTACATATTCTTAACCTGTTTCCCTGAGTTTGTGAGCTAATACCCCATGGTCACATGACTACACTTTGGGCACTTGGTAATCAGACCACCTGTAATTGCCATTTGTAATGTCTCAAACACAGGGGTGAAATCCAGAAGGTTCTGACAGGTTCTGGAGAACCAGTAGCGGAAATTTTGAGTAGTTCGGAGAACTGGCAAATACCACCTCTGGTGGCCCCAGAGTGGGTTGGGAAGGGAGATTTTGCAGTATGCTTCCCCTGCCACGCCCACCAAGCCACACCCACAGAACCGGTAGGGAAAAAATTTGGATTTCACCCCTGCTCAAACATAATGATTCACTTAATAACCACCACAAAAAAGGTTGCAAAATTGGATCAGTCATGTTTTATGACCCATGTAACAACTGTCACTAATTATGACCTTAATGAGCAGATTCCCTTATGGTTCTAACTCGAGGACTACTGATAGATTGACAGACAATACATACACACACACACCCCACACACATGCAACACACACACATACAATGTACAGAGCCCTATACATTGAAGTAATTAACTGGGGTTGTGGAGCATTTCATCCACCTATTGGAGTCACTGTAAAGCATAACAAAAAGTTGTCCAGTATTGCTTTGTCAATCGGATTCTTGTTTATAGAGATTCTTTTGAAGAATTTACAAAAGGTCCTTTTGCAAAGAAAGTAAGATAGACAACAGAGCAATAGTTGCATTGAAAACATGCTTTTTTCATATTTTATTTTTTAATTCTGTGATACTGCAAAACTTATGATTTCACTTTCATCTTTTCAGTGCCAAAAGCCAAAACAGCACTTTAAAGCTTACTTGGCCAAAGACCTTCCAAAGAGACTACACTATGCTAACAACATTCGTATTGACAAAGTTAATCTGATGGTTGATCAAAAGTGGTTGGCTGTAAGGTACTGTATAAAGACCAACATGTAGACATTGCTTAGCTTTTTATTAAATGATAACACGGGACCAGTTTTGGATGTATTGTATTGTAGGGAGGCAACAAAATGTTATTTTTAATATATATATTTACTTATAAATGTAGAAGTTTTATGTTTATTATCTACTTGATTCCAAATGCTCTGAGAATTAATATGTTATCCTCAGTGTCAGGCATGACAGATAAGCATAGACAAGGTCAGGACAAATGAAGAGACAAAAACACTTTCTGCAGGTGATTGTACTTCTTCTCTCTTAGGATAATAGAGGGATCTGGTCTCAGCAATATTCTAAACCCAGATGATGCTTTATTTAGAAATCATAACCTGTATTATGACCAGGTTCACCTGGCCTGGAAGGGTTCTGTAGATCTAAATTATGAAAGATTTCTGACAGGTTAGGTTGAAATGATAACGAGTCCACAGAAGGCTTATCTTCTACATTAGAAAATGATTGCAAGGCTGGTTCCTCTTGTGAGAAGAGACAGAATATAGATAGTCCTCAGCTTATGACCACAATAGAGCCCAACATTTCTGTTGCTCACCGGGAGAGTTGTTAAGTGAGTTTTGCCCCATTTTACGACCTTTCTTGAAACAGTTGTTAAGGGAATCACTGCAGTTGTTAACTTAGTAACATGGTTGTTAAGTGAATCTGGCTTCCCTATTGACTTTGCTGGTCAGAAGGTCGCAAAAGGGGATCACATGACCTTGGGATACTGTAACCATCATAAATATGAATCAGTTACAAGACATCTGAATTTCGATCATTTCACCATAGGGATGCTGCAATGGCTGTAAGTGTGAAAAACAGTTGTAAGTCAGTTATTTTAGTGCTGTTGTAATTTCGAACAGTAACTAAACGAACTGTTGTAAGTCGAGGACTACCTGTATAGAAAAATGACTGACTTCTCCTCAGTGACTTCCTTATCCCACTCCTCTGCTGTATGCCACAAAATCCAAATATTTGAGAGGGTAATCCTACCAGGGCCTTGTCTTTGTTGATAGTACATTTTAGGATTAGAATAATAATTAATATTTAAACCAACACCTTGCTCTTCCTATAGCTTGCTGTCACTATAGGAAGAAGGATTATAGGTGAAGTTACAGTCTCAAGTGTTTGAACTTTGAACTTCCTGAGTTCATCTGATAGCCAGGAGTAGGCAGTAGAAATTACACAAAGCAGAGATGGAAAACAACACTGTGTCCTGACAACAAAGGCTAATCCTCAGTGATGCTGGAAGTTGTAAATCAGCAACTTTTATAAGACTACATTCCTAAGGATCCTTCGGGTTTACACAGTTGGCATATTATATTCATCCTAATATTTCAAGGTCCTAGTTGCTAAATTAAGGAGCAGAGCATTTCAGGGAAATAGCTGGTTTTCCCATTTTAACTAGAATGTGACAGAACAACAAATCCTGGTCAGAAAAGGGATAAATCTTGGTTTGAAGAAAATAAAATCATAGGGCTGAAAGGGACCTTGGAGTCCTCTAGTCAAATCCCTTGGCCCCTGCTCATCTTGAAGACAGTTTGCACAGTTTGCATAAGGATTCTTCGGGTTTACACAGTTCGCAGTTTCTCCTTGCTTGAAGTCCTGTCTTTGGTCAGTTTGGCATTAAGAAAACCCTTTCCATTCAGCCTAGTTTTTTTTTAAATTGTGCTAATTAATTTTACTTTGTTATTTTTTTAGTTTATTACTTTACAGGGTTGTTGTTGTTGTTATTTTAATTTCCCTGTAAACTGTTATAGGAGTAGTTATAATGAAAGTGTACATTTTCTAAATAAGTGGAAAAAGTGAGGAAATACATATACTTTTCTTGTTGAGTAATTCTGGAGTAGTTCCAGCCAATTCAGAAGAATTATTATGTTATAACATCCTGTTCTTTTCAAAAAAAACCCTGAAGCACTAGATTCCTTTCATTGCTTAGTAGATCCCCCCCCCCCAAAAAAAGTGAATTAGAGCGTACAACTATGTGATTGCTACAGAAATAACATGTAGCAAAGTTTCATAATGCAAGAGATTTATTAGATAAATCTCAGAAAAGTATCTCTTCTTCCCTTTATACCAAAGTTGTATATTTCAGATTTTTGAAGCATAGTGCCTGTTATCCCCCATTCAGCATGATTATTGAGAAAGGCTGCTACATTCCCAACCTCTTAATGTTATAGCTGTGATTTATTTCTGGGGTTTGTTGCTGGAGATGAAACCAGATGTTCCAAACAGGGAAACTTCCAAAAGAAATTAGAGAAAGCAATTCATGGTGTGGCATTATTTAATATTGAAATCTTGATAAGTCTTTTAATATATCCAAAAGGCTGTGTTAAAACAGCCTTCAGAACAAATTACAAAATAATTTAAAATGAGGCTAAATTTAAAACAGGGCATTCAATAGCACCTGAAAAATGAAACGGTCACCGAACCTAAACAGAATAGATCTTGTTTTCCTTTGCAAGTCAAAACATGGAAGGCTAATCTGTCCATTCCTTTGTCTGTATTTTACTTCATTTTTGTAATCCCTGTGCAGGCTTGACATTTTTTTTAAAGGACATTTGGCCTTATTTTTTGTGTCTCTTGCAGGAATCCCACCTCTATAAAGTCCACATTCTTCTTTATTATGACGTTTTCTATTACAATAATGATAGCCTATCTCTCTCTCTTTTATCTTGATTAGAGAATTTTCTCATGTTGGGATACCTGCAGTTTGGCAACTGCATTCCCAAAGGAAATGTCATCATAAAATTTATATACCATATAATTGTCATAGATTGTCCATGACTTCCTTTCCTGAAGCACAATTTCACAACTTTCAGTTCATCAAGTTCAACTTTAAAGCAGCCCTGCTTTTCATACAATGCTTCCATTCGAATAACCAAACACGACTATCTTCCTGGCATTGGTTCCTCTGGTAGTGTTGCATTTAGAATTTAGAATTTAGAAATGCTGGTCATTATATGTAATCTTCAACTTACGACCACAATTGAGCCCAAAATTTATGTTGCTATGTGAGAAATTTGTTAAGTGAGTTTTGTCCCATTTTATGACTTTTCTTGCCATATTTGTTAAGTGAATCATTGTAGTTGTTAAATTAGTAACATGGTTGTTAAGTGAATCTAGTTTCCTCATTGACTTTGCTTGTGAGAAGGTTGCAAATGGGGATCACGCAACCGTCATAAATATGAGTCAGTTGTCAAGCATCCGAATGTAAATCATGTGACGTTGGGATGCTGCAATGGTCATAAGTGTGAAAAAAGTTACTTTTTTCAGTGCCATTGTAACTTTGAATGGTCACCAAACGAACTGCTGTAAATCGAGGACTACCTTTATTTCAGGCCCATTATTTCATTTACTTCCAAGGATAGTCAACAAGTCCTGCTGAGATTGGCACACCTCTTTCACATACTGCCCCTTAGTGCAGTACTGACAGCACCACTGCCTCCATCTACACCCAAAAGTGATTTAGATTTTTAAAAATCTGTATTTTTAAACAATACAGACAAGTTGCTATCCTGTATTGTTTGCTGATAGAATGTCTCCAAGAAAAGAGGTAGAAACGTTCTGGAGTTGGAAGCCAGATTAAGAGCTCCATGTTGGAATTTATGTGTAGGACCAAGAAATTAGATACCACATTGAGGCATACAATCAATCACTTAATGACTTAATTTTCCATTAGTAATCAGAATTACTGTAAAGAATATGTGACCTAGGAGAAGAGGGTGGGGAGATGGTCCTGCTTCTCTCCTACTATTCACACTAGGGAAATATCCCTCTCTAAATATTGATAGAGATTCTCAGTCATCTCTATCATGGTTCTCCCAAAGGGGCTTGTTTCGTCTTTTAGAGCTGAAGTAGTTTCTTGGATGAGAAGTGAAAGACTTCCAAGAAAGGTAAAAAGTCCAGCTGCCTCTTGAAAAAAATAAACACCTTTGGGATCCCTCTCTAAAGCCATCCTAATTATGATTGAACTGGGAAAGAAAATGATTAAGACTAACTCTTTTTGTGCACAGACTTCCTTAACGTATTTGGGCAGTGGTGGTACATGTCATATCTTGTCATTGACCTGTCAAGTCAGATGGCTCACCCAAGCTTCGTTTTGGAACCACAGAAAAGACCAGCCCTTTTTAAAGCCTCTCAAGAATAAAATTACTACCAAGTTGAAAATCTGCTCATTACTCAGCCTTAAAATGACAAGTTAATAAATGATCAACTGTATCTGGAATTGGGGGGGAGGATATTAAAGTACTATTTGGAAGTTTCCTTTATTTTCCAGGTGGTAATCCAAGAAAGATGTTAAGGGCGTTTAAATAGAAATTACTCAATGAGTAAGCTATATTTTCAGGGAAACACAGTTAGTCAAAATATGAGGACAAGTTTCCTCAGTGCCACAGAGGAAAAGACTCACATCTAAGGTATTTTAACTGGAGATTACAGATGAGACTTAAGAGCTTTTTAACTCATCACTATACTTTATCTGCTACATGTTTCTTAGATGCATGTTGGTATAGAGCTAATTCTTTTCTCAAGGAATGTCATGTATGTCAGTGGTGGGTTGCTAACAGTTCGCACTGGATTGGGTGAACTGGTAGCGGCGGTGAAGGGAGGCTCTGCCCACCCGCCTGGACACTTCTGCATGCATGTGCATGAGTGAACCAGTAGTGACAGGATTTGGAACCTGCCCCTGATGTATATATGTTACATACCTATATATGTGTACCTGGGTAGTACAGTGGTGTAAGTGCAAAGAACAGTAGTGAGTTTCACTTACCTTTGCTACTGGTTCTGAACTGTGAGCGTGTGCATGTGTCTGTAATGATGTCCAGGTGGGTGGGGAGAGCCTCCTGTCGCTGCTGCTACCAGTTCATCCGAACCGGGGCAAACCGGTAGAAACCCACCACTGGTAAAGAAGCATGATATGAAGCCAACTATTCTAGAAAAAATATCCCATTTGTTTTTCCATCAACTGATACCTTAATACCATTAATTTTTGTGTGTGTGCTTGAAAGAATCCTAACCAACCAAGCATGTTGCAGTAAATTATGATACCACAGTGCTCTACAGACAATTTTATTTACTGAGGATAAATCCCATTCTGGGGACATTCCTGAAGAGATAGTTCATAAATAGTAAGAACTTCTTTGAAGCGATGACAACAGCCAACTATTGCTGAAGAAAAACATTTTCATTGCATTGATTGAAAAAAAATGCTTTCTCTAAACAACTCTAAATTGCAAAAGTTAGTATTTCTAATTGATTGCTATATATTCATTCTATGTATATGTGTATTTAGGAATAAAAATTATAATCGTTGTGAAGGTGGTACCCATGGCTACGACAATGAATTTAAAAGTATGGAGGTAAGAGATCTGTTGATTGCTTCCCTTTAGTTTTTATTTCTATGTCACATTGGTTTTGTTCAAAGATTGCCCAGTTCTCAGAAACAATTATTCAGGGTGATTGGAGGAGTAAATGGTTAAGAGGAAATGAATGACATCATGATCAACTGAATTAGATATGATTACACTTCTCCATGAAGGTCCACATATTCTTGAGAATTTCGTTTTCCATACTTACTGCTCGTCTTCTTGAATGTGGTAGTTTACACCAAAGCAGCCAGCATGTATAAGTATATATCTAAGTTGAGGGTAAGATAAGAAAATATCTAGACAGTAATGGAAGTAGATATCAGCAGTGGATTCTCTGAACTTGTCTGCTTTTGCCACATGCCCAGGCCTCAGGTTGTATAGAAGTAATTTCCTTGCGCTTAAGACAATGTTTCAACTGAATTGTGTTGAATATCTTCTTTAGTAAAGGAATAGGAATTAATTGAGTTTTTAACTAGTTGAAAGCTTTTAATTCACAAGCTAACTACCTGAAATTAACAGCATTTATATCTTGAATTTTAAAAAAGCTACGTTAACATTGACTTTATTTATGAAAAACAAAAACTAGAAGCTATTTGGTAAATCTATTTTCTGTTATTATTCAGGCTATCTTTTTAGCATACGGGCCAGGCTTTAAGGGAAAAACTGAGGTGGCGTCTTTTGATAATATTGAACTTTATAACTTAATGTGTGGTGAGTATTAACTAGACCTTGTCTAATTTATATGTGATTTTTTAAAAAAAAATCCAAATGGAATTAATTAACT
>JANHFM010001692.1:181718-198402 GCA_032468115.1 Grayia smithii | reverse complement strand
TGCTTTAAAAAAACAAGGCTCCCAGGGCTACATTCGAAGTATAAGACGCACCCTGATTTTCACCCACTTTTGGGGGGGTAAAAAGGTGCGTCTTATACTCCGAAAAATACGGTGTATATATATACACACACACACACACACACACATTATATATATACACATTAATACATATATACATACATACATACATACATATGTCAATTTCCTATTTTTTCTAATTCCTTATCAATAAGACCCAATAGGAATAATTCTGGTTTTATTGTAATGTTGAGCTGCAGTATATTTTTTTAATCACTGGATCTGCATTCAACATTGTTTTGCTTTTTTTTAGTATTAGTATATCCTTCATCACACAAAATTATGCAGTATAGTTAGTCCCCATTTAATGTCGAACAGTTATACAATAACTGTTCATCGTTCAGCAGTGTTGAAGGAGTGGATTTATGATGCTGTAAGCCATCATGTCCTTGCAATCACATAATTACAATCAGGTGCTTGTTTATACCTCACAGTTATGACTTTGCAATGTCTCGCAATTATATAATTGCCGTTTGCAACCTTCAGTGCTGGCTTTCGACAAACAAAGCCAGTGAAATAGCCAGCAGAAGATTGCAAATGGTGATTGCATGATAATGGGACTATGTGAACATGCAGGATTCACCTAAAAAAGGCTACTGGGATTGCTGAACTACCATTGTAATGGGAACACATTGCTTAGTGATGGAGTACCCAGTCCCAATTACCATTGGTAAGTAAAGACTACCTGGAAAGTTAGCTAACCCTGAATAAGTATTTGGGGGCATGGGTGATCTAGTCCACCATTGTTCATTCTACTAGCCATTAATTGAGAAAAATAACTGGTTAAACATTATGAGGAAAGCTTTGGTTTAAACTCTATATTAAAATATAATGTTCTATCTGCATTTTCATCTCTTATTATTAGATCCTGGATTTGAAATGTTTGCAAAGGCAGAAAAAGCTCATGGGAATTGGATTGAATACTATTCGGATGGCAGTAATACACAGGTTGTCACAAATTTGAGCAAAAAAATCATAAAACAATATTTGGAAGCTCTCAAGATCCTGAGCTCTTCTTTAAGCAAGCAAGTGGCCCAGTATGACATATATTCAATGATAGTAGGAACCATGATTATTCTGGAGGTATGGACTGATTTTTTTACTTACTTACTTACTTACTTACTGGTTTATTTGTTTATTTATTATTTATTGATTTTAAAAGCCACCCAACTCCCAGAGTTTATGAATGGCTTCTATCTCCAAAAATAGGAAATAGTAAAATGAAAGAAAAAAAAAAGGAGTATGTTTGGAACAAAGAACCAGTGTCTCCAAAGAAAACTAACATGATTGCCAGCCATCATAATCTCAGGCCGGAAAGCAGAGCCAGTTTTTCAGAGATTTGCAGAAGAGCTGGAGGATGAGAATTGTAGGGATCTCTTGTAGGGATGATAACTAAGCCTTACTTTGATAAAGCAGTACATTCGACCTGGTACTTAATTTGCACAGTTCCGTGGTTGTTTATACTTGGTGTATGCTCTGAGCCAAACTTAACTCCACACAAGGCTATCTGATTAGATTTAGGACGGGACCAGAGATGGGTTTCAACAGGTTCTGACCAGTTCTGGAGAACAGTTAGCGGAAATTTTGAGTAGTTCGGAGAACCGGTAAATACTACCTCTTGACTGTCCCCGCCCCATCTATTCTCTGCCTCCCGAGTCCCAGCTGATTAGGAGGAAATGGGGATTTTGCAATAACCTTCCCCTGGAGTGGGGAGGGAATGGAGATTTTACAGTATCCTTCCCCTGCCACACCTACCAAGCCATGCCCACCAAGCCATGCCATGCCCATCAAGCCATGCCATGCCTACCAAGCCACACCCACAGAACTGGTAGCAAAAAATTTTGAAACCCACCACTGTTCCATACCGTATGCATGTGCAGACCATTTCAAACCATTCTCTGAAGCATGGTTGTTGTCAAAGCTGTTGTGTGTATTATTTCCTTTCCTGTAACCAGACCTATAATCTAGTGCCTTACTGCTGCCTTTTCTTTGATGATGCATCTGGCCCACGGGCTGGGACTTTGACAGCCCTGATGTAGACTGAGACCAGAGCACATATGGAATGGACTAGTCATAATACATCCAAGGCATTAAATCAAACCAAACTTTTAAAACTGAAAAAAGCAGTAGTAGTCCAGAGCCAATGCATTTCCTGTGATTCACTGGAGCCCATCAACTTAACTCTTGACCACGTGGGGGTAGGAAACTAAAGAATGCAATATTAAAGGGTTACTTAAAATATTTTCTTGCTTTTTCATCCACGGATGGAATATGTAACTTTGGGGCATGCTCCATTTTGAGCATGCTCCATTCTCAGTTGAAAGTATCAACAAGCCACTTAAGCACTCTTGGGAGTATTATTCTTATGTATATCTTTATAGGATTCTTTTTTTTTAAGAGAGTGGTCCCTCTGTAACTACAACTATCATAGGCATGCCTCCTCTTTTCCAAAAATAGTTTTACCACAAAAGTATAATACATGAAGTCGTATTGAGTCATAGCATCTTGCAAATTATTAAGAAAAATCTGAAGAGGACTTTCAACTTGCTTTGTTCAGTTTGTGGGAACTGTTAACAGTCTTCAAACATAGCCTATATAATTCCAGAATTGTCATGAGTACCACAGTCAAACCCTCATGTGACACTTCTCCATTTGAGATTCCAGATCTCACACTTTTGTAATTCTTTTTTCCCAATCCTAACTCCAAACATCAGAACCTTGAAGTCTTCGATGCACACTGGAAACATTGCAATTTTTTCTTTCACAGATCTCCTGAAACTTAAACCTGCTCCAAACAATGGAACGCATGGAAGTTTGAATCATCTCCTAAAAAATCCTTTCTACAACCCCTCCCCAGCAAAAGAACAGTCTTCTCCTCTTTTGTGCCCTTTTGGCCCTGTTCCCAGTCCAGATGTTTCAGGATGTAAATGTAGCTCAGTAAGTTTGTGGGTGTTTTCTGTTCATTATGCTTTTAATCTAAACTGTGTATCTATGCTTGACCTTTCTTTTGACTTTTGCCATATTTGTGTATTTGCAGATAACAGATTTGGGAGCAGTGAATCAAAGATTAAACCTCAATAATCAAGCAAGTAAGTCTGGTACAAACCCACTTCTAATTAGTGAAAGGTTTCATGGGTTCTGGCACCCATCTGGAAATCTAGTTCTTTTAGAAGAGATTTTATTCAAACATATATATTTAACAAATATATACATTTCCTAGCCTGCTCTGATCGTCGCGACGTCACCGGAAGATGAACATTCCAGCATCCACCATGACTCTGATTCCTATCAGAATTCTAGGAGACTGGAATGTTCAGGATCAGATGCATATGTTATACAGACTCCACTAAGGGCATAAGCCAGTGGTGGGTTGCTACCAATTTGCCCCGGATCGGGCAAACTGGTAGTGGCGGTGGCGGGAGGTTCCACCCACATGCCCAGATGTCTGTGCGCATGCGCAGAAGCTTCTGTGCATGCGCAGAAGCATTGTGCGCATGCATGAGTGTGTGCGCGTGGCCACGACCAAACCAGTAGTGACCAAAATTGAAACCTATTACTGGCATAAAGTGTATTACCAGCGTGAATTAGATGGGCATGAAAGTATATTACTAGTGAAACCAAAGTTATATTACTAGAATATAGAAAATCCAATAGGCCAGTGTTTCTCAAGCTTGGCAACTTTAAGATATGAGGACTTCATCTCCCAGAATTCCTCAGCCACTCAGAAGTCCACAATATTGCCAAGCTTGAAAAATACTGTTATATACAGTACAATCCCCAGGTTATTCAAGACATAAGTTAATGTAAATTCTACTATACACAGGGAAACTACAGGTAATCCTTGATTTATAACTGTTTGATTAGTGACTACTTGAAGTTACAACGGTATTGAAAAAAGTGGCTTACAACCATTTCCTTACTTTTACAACTCTCACCACATCCCACTAGTCATGTGATCAAAATTCAGCTGCTTGTCAACTGGCATGTATTTATGACAGTTGCAGTGTCCCAGGATTATGTGGTTGCCATTTGTGACTTTCTGAGCTGGCTTCCAACAAGCAAAGTCAGATTTGCTTTAACAACTGCAATGATTTAATTAACAACCCTGGCAAAAAAAGTGATAAAAGTTTGTAAAATTAGGTGCAACTCCTTTAACAACCACCAATTGTAGTTTATGTTAAGGTCTTCTTGTATAGTGTTTTTTTTTAAGTGGGTTGTATTTAGACTTTAGGGATGCGGTGCAGTGGTGGGATGCAAAAATTTTTTACTACTGGTTCAGTGGGCATGGCTTGGTGGGTATGGCAGGGGAAGGATACTATAAAATCTCCATTCCCACCACACTCCAGGGGAAGATTACTGCAAAATCCCATTTCCTCCTGATCAGCTGGGACTCGGGAGGCAGAGAATAGATGGCGGCGGGGCCAGTCAGAGTTGGTATTTACTGGGTCTCTGAACTACTCAAAATTTCTACTACCGGTTCTCTAGAATTGGTCAGAACCTGCTGAATACCACCTCTGATGCAGTGGCTCAGTGGCTAAGACGCTGAGCTTGTCAATTGAAAGGTAAGCAGTTCAGTTGTTCAAATCCCTAGTGCCACGTAATGGGTTGAGCTCCAGTAACTTGTCCCAGTTTCTGCCAACCTAGCAGTTCGAAACACATAAAAAATGCAAGTAGAAAAATAGGGACCACCTTTGGTGGAAAGGTAACAGCGTTCCGTGCACCTTTGGCATTTAGTCATGATCACGGAGTCGTCTTTGGCTTTGAAACAGAGATGAGCACCGCCCCCTAGACTTTGGAACAACTAGCACATATGTGCGAGGGGAACCTTTACTATGGCATCACCATTTGGGGAAAGGAATCCTTTTTTATTTCTTTTTTTTAAGAGAATAAAGCAGAGCAATATTTTCTGAACTTTCTGTTTTTTTGAAAACTGCATTAATTAACTAATTTATCAGACTTTTAAACTGCCCATCTCCCTCATCGAAGAGGGAGGAACCCCTATTTGTTTGTATGAGTTATATTTATGGATATTTACTGTGTGAAAAATTAAACTTGATGCATTTGTAGAACATTTATTTATTGAATCATGTTAAAAAATAACAATATTAAAACCCATTAGGTATTAACATGAATTTTAAAAATAGTATATTTTAACAAATAGAAAATAATAATGATAAGAATGCCAATGTTTCACATTTTTGTAAATATCTTTAATATTTTGCAAATAATTTTGATTTCTCAGACCTTTGAGTGGGTCTTGGAAGCCCCCAGGTGTCCTTGGACCACACTTAAGGAAACACTGAGTTAGAGAAGAGGAAGATATAAAGGGAAGGAAAAAGCTGCTGACTCACACAGATAAGCACATCCATAGAGCGATGTTTTTTCCTAGAGCAGGCGTCTCCAACCTTGGCAACTTTAAAACTTGTGGACTTCAACTCCTAGAATTCCTCAACCAGCTTTGCTGTCCTAGAGACATGCAGTTATCAGTGAATTTGGTGAACTCTGCATGGCTCAAGGTCAGAGTGTTCTACAGAAATGAGTAACAAGATGTACCAAACAAGGTTATTCCATTCATCCTGTTTCCTGGCCATCATAATCTTGATAATTATTTCTATGATTTTTTTATATATAAGGGACATATCGCTCTGTATAGCTCCAATGATCCACCAGTAAAATAAAGCAATAAACGCAGTATCCAAGATATCCATCACTTCAAATTGTTTTTTTTTCTCCCTTTAGTTCTCCCACTTAAATTATTTCACTGCTGCTAATGTGAGAAGTGAGCTGTGCTTCTGAATCAAGTAATAACTTGGTTAGGTTTTGTTGGCAATGCTTCAACAATTTTCCTTTAAATGCTGCTAGTGTGAATGGGGTGTCAGAGATATAGAGTTTGGCTCAACGTGTTGAATTAGAAGTCGTCAACATTCTGGTATCACATAGGCCAGGAAAAACCCCAAAGTGAAGTTTTAAATAGGTCAGCTTTCCAGTTATTCCCAACTGTTTTGTTCTTTCCAATATACTGAAAAAAAATCTTGAATGAGCAATTCATAATAGTTTTCGAAAGAATTGTATTCAGTTAATGTGAAACTCCATAATTATGGTTTATATTCTAGAAATGGAGTCTGAAACTCATAATTTGCCTTATGGAAGACCTCAGGTTCTACAGCACAGCAAGTACTGCCTCCTTCACCAGACTAAATATATAAGCGCATATAGTCAAGACATCTTGATGCCACTATGGAATTCATATACTGTCAGCAAATCAGTAAGTTTTTGGATTTATTTACCTTTTGTAAAAAAATAAATAAATGAAAGTCTAGGTGGAAAAAGGGTAATATATAAAAAGAGAATTTGGGGAGTAGTAGAGATGGATGCAGAGCTATAGATGTGGATAGTGATAGAGCCAGAGATACATAAATCACATCAACTTCAAGTCATTCTTCATATTGCTGCAAAATATGGGGAAGTTTATTTCTGGTAAAAATTCAATAGACTGTATCCAGAGGTGGGTTTCCTCAGGTTCTGACCAGTTCTGGAGAACCGGTAGTGGAAGTTTTGAGTAGTTCAGAGAACAGGTAAATACTGGTCTCCCTCATTTATTCTCTGCTTCCCGAGTCCCAGCTGATTGGGAGGAAATGGGGATTTTGTAGTAACCTTCTCCTGGAGTGGAGAGGGAATGTAGATTTTATAGTATCCTTCCCCTGGAGTGGGGTGGGAATGGAGATTTTACTGTCTCCTTCCTCTTCCATGCCCACCAAGCCACAACCATGGAACGGTAGTAAAAATTTTTGAAACCCACCGACTGTATCAGGTTTATAAGTAATCTTCTTGTCTAATTATATATTTAATTGCATATAGTTGTCTAATTATATATTAACTGCATACAGTTCATACAACAAACCTTAGATTTTTCAATCCCAGGGTGGGATGCCAGAAATATGCTCAGAAGGAAGAACATCAAAGTGGTGGAATGATACAAGCCAAGTTTGGGGAGGTTTTAGGTTATATTTTAGGTTTTTATACAATAGCATCTTCTTTACTGTCTACTGATTGTTGCAATGCTTCCTTTTGGCAGTAAAATTCTGTTTATCTTGGTTCCCACAGCAATTTGCCCGAGAATAGATACACAGTCCACAGTTATAAAAGTTTTGTAAACAGTCTTTTTCCCCATTAAATTACATTTTTACTCTAGTGGTACTACTAATTTATATTTCTTCATGTGAACACAGTTTCAAATGCAGAATTTGGAGCATATCTGATATTGAAAATGTAATATTTTGGTGTTATTTCAATTAGTTCTCCATGCTATTAAATATACTATATTAAATTAAACTAGAAAAATACGTGACAGGGTCCAGCCATCTTCTCTACCACAGAGGATCAAACCTTCAGGTCTTTCCCCAACATTCTTCTTTCAAACAGAAATCTCCCAGTTTTGAGGTCTGATTCTTTTAGCCACAAACCAATTTCTCCCTGCCAGTTTCCAACAGGTTGTACGTAACTGTCAAACTTTATTTTCTCTTGAACTTCTCAATAGTACTCTTTCTGGGCCTTCTCGTTGCAATTTGAGTTTACTGAGCCTTTAACCAATCTAAACTGTATTTTTTCCTGTCTTCCACTCGTTTTCAAAGTTTCGTCTTGAAGGCCCTGTTCCACAGCACAGAGTGCCAAGGTAATCACAGCCTGCAGTATATTACTGAATGGAAAAATACAACGTATACAAATACAGCATTCATTCACCCAATGATACTGCGGATAGTCCCAAAATGGCATACTGATGTTTAAAGATTGCTTATTTGCATATTCTCTTGAGGTACTCTGGAGTTAAAAGAAAACAGCATGTGTAGGGCAGACATTCAGGAGTGTAGCCTGCTATTTTTGCTGCAGCCATTCCACTGCTGTAGTTAGCCATCCTTTTTAAAAAAAAAACAAAAAAAAAAATTCAGTGGTTTGGCAGTCAAAAGCAATGGTGTTATGATAAAGAAAAGAAAAGCAGGCTTCTGTTCTGTGTGCAATTATTTTGGCATTCAAGGCAAAAGGGCATGCTTTCTCTGTTATTATGTTTTTCTGTCCTCTATATGTACCACTTCTATGCTGTCTGTGCAGCGTACCAAACTTTCTAAGAAAATCCATCTGTGAATGTCATTAAGACAGATGAGCATGGATGAAGTTTGTAGAGATGACTAGTTTTTTGGATTTCTTTGGGACGAGGGGTGGAGAACTGAAGTTTTCCCCAAACTGAGTGGGAGAGATTGGGAAGTTGTGGTTCTTTCAACATGCCTTGTAATCCTAAGCACTTCTTGATGGAACTGGGGAAATCTCTTTTCTGTGGGCTTCGAAGTCATTAATCACAGGGGCTGAATTCACAGAAAATGCTAAGTTGAATGTGACTGGCTAGGCCCCAACTGCCTACATCACCTGGCAATGAAATCCCCAAGTTGAGTTGGAGGGGAGATTTTTCTAGTCCAGATTGTGTTGTGGTCTGCCAGCAGCCTGTGGAGCTGGCAGCAGAGTCGGACAGTGAGGAGGCTGGGGAGGAACATGGGCCAGCCCTGGAGTCTGGGGAATACCCGGATGAGGCAGAGATGGGGCCAGGGCCATCTGGGAGCTAGGAATGAAGTAATTCTTAGCTGTTACAATAAAATAGGTTTGTTTGGGACTAATTGTGTCTTGTAATGGCTAAGTAAGCTTAGGTCACAACAGATTGGAGATATAGCAATTTAATCTGTATGCACAGCTTTTGCCATCTCTGAGCTACTATACCTTCTCCAGGTAGCTGGAGAAAATACTTTAGATTAACTTCCCCAACCTGGTACCCTTCAGATAGCTGGATCTGAAATTAATATTATTCCCAATTGTTAAATGAGGCTAATCTGAATGCTGAATCCTTGGTCTGAATCAAGAGCGATTGCTTCTTCTGCTTCTTCTGCTTCAGAAAATAATGACCTTATTGACATGTAATATATATTCCATGCTAAGGTTGGGTCTTTCATGCTAAGGTTGAATCAGGGTTTCATTTCCTGGACATTATGAATTAATCTAGTGTTGATATATATTACATAAACAGTATATAAGGTCCACATATAGACAGTGTTGAAAGGAAATATATTGCATTCTTTTGTTCTGTTTAATTTGTTTTACTTATTATTTTTGGATACTTTGATCGAAGAGATATATGTAGCTTTTCTGAGTCTCATAACAGATGGCATCTTTTAATGAATCGAAGTTGGAGACATTTGTTATTATTATTATGAACCTAAATCAAACACACTGCAGGATAAAAGCTTCTTCAATGAAAGTTATAAAATAGAATTTAAAATGCTGGCTCAGTGTGGATAGGTAGTTGGTTGTTTTCAACTTCCCAATTTAGGTTAAGAGAGTGTGACTGGTCCAAAATCACCTCGCTGTTCTGTGTGTCTAAGAGAGTACCAAAACCAGTCTCTCCCTGTATATTCTTACATGTGTGCGCATGTACACACACACACACACACACACACACACGTATGACATATAATGTCAGCCAAGAAAGTTTTTCTGATGTCATGGAGAAGTGAACACAAAGATTTTTCCAGAGCATAAAGCAGCTGTTGTGTCACTCAGTCTTGTCCAATATAATCCAAACAAAGTTCCTAGAAAATTGAGCTCTCAATGGAAAATCAGGTACCCACCTTTCTGTGAATTCTAAGCACGGTGTTTTTAATGGCAGGTGAAAGGCTTCTTTAATACTTTGAAATTAAAAGTTGCCTCATCTAGAATTTTCTTGAGCTGCATTTTAAAGTGTGAGCCATGTTGAACTGCTAGAGAAGCTGATGAAATGTAGTAAATAAGTAAACAAGCTGAGCCACCAGGCTTTTGTTATTTTCATCCTACAAACTTTCACCGGTTGGAAACATTCTTAATATTTTAAACTGCAAAATGATTTAAAGATTTTTTTCAGTCTAATCAGATGAATATTAATATGTTTACATGTTTTCATGAAAAGGGGCATCTGGTTCTCAAAATGTACTGATTTGTACAAAAGATAAGGCACTAAATAAAAAATAATGTTAGGTGAAGAATTAAGCCAGTGGGCAGATGACTCTCAAAAGTTCTGATTAGCTTGGAAATAAATTGAAAAAAATGCAGTGAAAAGCAAACCCCATACTGGGATTTCTCCGATACAGTTGCCACCTCACCACTTCTGAGGCTATCCTCAGAACCAACCTCTGGAATTTTATAAAAAAATATGGAATTGGAGAACCTTGGGGAACTTCAAGTGAGGAACTTACTCCAAAGAATTCTGAGATGAATCTGGCATTTCTATCCATGCTAGGCTCAATCACACTTTCAAAGTGGTCAAACTCTAAGAAAGAAGCCTTAAACAGTAGACACCTAATACCGAAACAAGCATTTTGTTGTGTATGTTAATTCCCTCAAAACATTTTTGGTTCATGGTACTGATCAAAAAACATGAGGATGGGAAGGCATGGTGAGACCCAGCTTGGACATGCAGCTCAGATGGTATCAAAACAAGAAGTCCCTGACCTTTTCTTTTTTAGCTTCATCTTAGGTTCTTAAAATGTTGGTTGTATCTATATCTTATTTTTTGTCTTTTCTCAGACGGTCTTTTTCTCTTTCGACTTCACCTAGATAAATTCAGCAGAACATTTCAAACTTAAAATAAATCATTTGTTAAATAAATAGCATGTCTGTTCTAGAAAAACTCCAGCCAGCTGCTTAAGCAATAGTGCAACTCAGCTTATTCATAAAGGTTAAAAAATGTTTAATGACCTGATCTGGCATTTGATGAAATAGTGCCAGTAATAATCTGAACTGGTCTCAGAAAATATAAAAGTCAGCCTTCATCATGTTGTTATAAGCCAGAGGCTTTGCAGCAGGGATGCTCCCCAGATTTCCTGATCATGATTTAGACACAAACATTTTGTCTCTGGGGGAAAAACATTCATTTTTACCAGGGGAAGAATTTGGTTATACCAAACCATCAACTTCTCCCACACAGAAATACACAAATATTTTCTTCCTCCTTTCCACCATCTAACAGCCATACACAGACACACACTCAGAAAGATAAACTTTTCCCACTCAAAGTTAAAAATAATATTTATGCTGGTAATTCCATGTTTAGAAGAATTTCTAAATTATCCTAACATTCATCACATTAAAGGACTAAGTGGACTTTACACAAAGATTTTACCGTAGAATGAATCTCACCGTCTTTTTTTTTTTTTTAAGAAAAATGAACGTTCACTTTGTTAGACAGAGAAATGGTTTTGGGGAGGAAAAATCCTTAACCTTTTCCCTCTCACTGATTTACTTGCAGTGCTCCAGAAATACATTTGCCCCTCCCCCCCTTCTCTGTTCTGAAGCAATTTTATATTATTCTTTGTCATTAGCAAAATAAAACAAAACAGTAATGTATCTTAGGTGTATCTTCATTTGTCGATTTCAGTTCATGTGTTGCCATTTTGAATCAGAAGGGAGACAAAACAAAAGAAAATCTCATATTCAATCTCTCCACTACAGGATGGCTAAATCGTGTTTAGAAATAAATGTCGCTGGCTTTATAAAATGTGGAAAAAACTTTTAAAACGATAATACAATTGATTGTGTATAAAAATGAAGAAGGCAGCCAGATCAACAGGATATCTCTCTCTGGTTCGAGGAGTTCATTGAATGTTTCCATTTTATGACTTTTATTTACATCCTATGACACTTTTAGAAAAAGTGGCTGAAAGATGACCCAGAGATCAGAGCTACAGCTGTTTCCAAATACTGTACTTAAAGTCCCACAAAATACAAATAAAGTATGCCTCTTGGTGCATTGATTACTAGTTCCCTTTTGAAGCAGGTTCTTTTTACCAGAGATGGTAACTGTCCTTTTCCTCTAAGGTCAACCTTCTGTGCAGGTTGAGCCATATCTTAGAAAAGATGAGGAGTATGTGTGTGTGTGTGTGTGTGTGTGTGTGTGTGTGTGTTTGTACGCGTGTGCATGCCAGGACTGTCTTTGCCAACCTCTATAGCCCATAATTGGCTGCTGCTTGTGCAGAGAGAGCAAGGCCAAGAGAAAAGAGAACCACAGAATAGCAGCATTTCCAAATCATTCAACCTGTTGCTTGTTTATTCTGAAAAAAGTTCCTTTGACTCCTAAGGACTTAGTGTCAAGAACACTTATACAGTAAAATACTATAGTTTGGGGCTTATTCTATGTTCTTCCATTGACTCCTGAGAACTTCTTGGCTGTCAAAATTGAAGCATGAATGAAGAAATATAACAAAACTGCCACTTACGGTTTTTTCTACATACCATTCATTTGTCATACACCAATGTCCAAGGCACTATTTACATGTAATGCAATTAATCAAAACATTTTCAGGATAATGGATGATATTACAATTGTTTTATGGTGTTTTTTTAAAAAAGATAAAGTGATATCAGAACAAAACCCAGAATAAAACTGAATAGATGAAATGGTATTTATGTGTTCAGATGCAATAGTGAACAGTGAGAATATTAAAATATATCAGACAATATGAATGGCAATGGCTGTGTCCACATGATGCCATGCCATGTCTTGCCTAACCATATATTTTTTTTTGATAACTCATGATTCGTTTGATTTATACAACACACCATGACAAACCGCATATGCTAAAGTATACATGAGCGACGCACATAGAGTCCCAGCCAACGGAACAAAATACTACAAATGAGACATTGTTATGGCTACTTTGGTATGGATGAGACTACAGTAAACTATTTCTGGGTAGCTGCTGTTTATAAATACAAGTAGTCCTCAACTTTTTACTGTTTATTTAGTAACTGTTCAAAGTTATAATGGCACTGAAAAAAGTGACTTATGACCATGTTTCACACTTACAACTCTTGCAGCATCCCCATGGTCCCCTTGAAGAGCATTCGGAGACTTCAATTGGTCCAGAACGCAGCAACGCGAGCCATTGTGGATGTCCCTAGATACACCCAGGCTTCACCAATTCTCCGCAAGCTGCACTGGCTTCCTATCAGTCTCCGGGTGCAATTCAAGGTGTTGGTTATTACCTATAAAACCCTATATGGCTCAGGGCCAGGTTACCTCCTAAGTCATCTCCTACCCTGCATCTCCCTGCGACTAGTAAGATCCCACAGGGTTGGTCTCCTCTGGGTTCCGTCAGCTAAACAATGTCGGCTGGCGGGTCTGCGGGAAAGGGCCTTCTCTGTGGCGGCTCCCACTCTCTAGAACCAACTACCTCCCGAGGTCTGGACTGCCTCCACCCTACTGGCCTTCCGCAAAGCAGTTAAAACCTGTCTTTTCCAGTAGGCATGGGGCCATTGATCTCACTATTATGACTTAGCGAGATCCAGCCCAGACGGGATGTAAATGTTTTTTTTATGATTCTACTGTTTTAACTCACTTTTAAAAATTCTTTATATGTCTGATGTTATTTTTATTGTGATACTTTTATTGTGAGCTGCCCGGAGTCCCTTGGGAGATGGACGGCATAAAAATTTGAATAAATAAATAATAAATAAATTTACAGTGGCATTGAAAAAAATGACTTAAAAGCAGTCCTTGCACTTACAACTGTCACAGCATCCTCACAGTCACGTGATCAAAATTTGGTAACCAGCATGTATTTGCGATGATTGCAGCCTCCTGGGTCATGTGATCACTGTTCCCACCTGCCTTCCAACAAGTGGACTCAATGGGGAAGCTGGGTTCACTTAACACTTATGTGATTTACTTAATAACTGCAGTGGTTAGCTCAACAACTGTGGCAAAAAAAAAAAAAAATGTTGTAAAAGTGACCCAACTCATTTAACAACTGTCTTGCTTAGCAATGAAAATTGTGGTCACAACTTTCATCATAAGATGAGGATTATCTGTAATGATAAATTGATGGAACATGTCAGGGGTGGGTTCTACTTACCTTTACTACCGGTTCTCTTCATGCACATGCTTTGTGCATGATCGGCACATGCACATTTACTAATCTAATAGGAAAAAAACTCAAAACAAGCACTCTGTGCATGTGCAGAGCAGAAAAAGGTAAGTACGAGAGCGCGGGTGGGCCCAGCTCCCGGCCGTGGAGAACCGGTTCGATGATGTCACACCATCACTGCTACCAGATCGCGCGAACTGGGAGCAACCCACCACTGGAACATGTGCAATAGAATATGGAGTTATACCTTTAATCTTGGGAATGTAAGATAGCCGTTTGTTTCATTATTTTGTTTTATTTTTAACATATTTTAATTGATTTTTTTTCTGAAAACATATACAGTTATAAGTTTTTTCTTGAGAGTAAAGATAATCTCAGATTTATCCTTTGTTTACCCTCCTAATAGGTTTGAAGGAATATTTTGGTTTCAGTGGTGATCCCTATGACTTGCTACCATTTCATTTGTAAAACATGCTGTTAAGATTAGCATACACTTTTCTGAAATAATCATTTCCTTTTTGTATTTAATCTTTGGGGCACATTCTCAGCCTTTATAAAAGCATTCATTTATGCTATCTCTACCTCAACTTCCTTGGACCATTATTCTAAATTATTTAAAAGAAAAAAAAAATTGGGGGACACATTGATTTTATAGTAAGGTGGATAAATTAGAGAAGTAAATTTAGTTCAACATATGTTTTATAAATGGTATTAAATTTCTTGCTTTGACACTAATAATATGATAGACTCTGATAAGCGTAATAGTTATATTCAGGGCAATTATATTGTGCAGCCATCTTTATGGTAATTCCTTGCTCATTCTGCTTTCTATTATTTCATCTTGGGTGTTTATGATAGATTATTACAGGTTCTTCAATGATTTACATAAGAAGAGACAGCTGTAAGTAATTTCAAATCTTCTTTTCTTCTTCATATTTAGGAAACATCTGAGTAGGAAAGAAAGAGATTAGGTATGCTTAAACATTATTAAAGTGTCAAATTCCTTTCCCTTCTTTTACCGGAGAGAATTAATTGCACATAGTCCAGAAAAAGTCTTATCTCAGCAGCAATTATTCTATAAGTCAATTCTGCAAGATACTCCGGAGTGGGAAGATGACAGTATCCAATGAAAAACACAATGTGGATTAATTTCCGATTCCTTCTGCTTTCTGAAGCCTTGATGAAAAGCTGACAGCGAGATAGAATCTTTAATATTCTCTTGTGCACTTGTGGAGGTGATTCTGCATATTAGTTTAAAGTCTCTGTCACAAAGTGCTGGCATTTTTGCGCCACTTCGTGTGCCGGATGCAGATAAATAATTGTCATGCCTTCAGAGGCAGGAAGGAATTTGTGATCTGATGCTGATTCCCTTCGACATAAGAATGCATAGGAATAATGTAGCAGGAGTGCACTAGCAATAAAAGGCTGCCCTTAAGTGCCTCCGGAGATGTTACACTGTGACTAACATTACTTGAATAATAATGCATTGCATATGCTTGTCTTCTGTTAAGATGTCAGAAGATAGAATGTTAGCTTTAAGAGACCTGGGTGATTTTACTGGTGATTCCTCTTGCAGATTTAGATAAATATGACTTGACTGTACTTTCCAAGGACCCTCGCCTTTTTATCACACAGAGGAATCATAAATTAGCTTTCTGCAGATGTATAAGGCAAGAGGCACAGCATGTCTCTTTATTCCTTTCTGCGTTATTTTTTTTAAAGCCTTTGGAATACTGAGTACAGCATTAGTGAAACTGTTACTCGATTATACTTTTGTTTATTTCCATATGCATTTATTTACATGTTTCCTTGCTCATATAAATGAGTGAGATGAGTGCAAATGAATGAGAAAGGAGTGCAAATGAGTGAGAAACTCTGCATGGATGGATATTTTCCATGCAGAGTTTCTCACTCATTTGCAGATGTCCAAACCAGGGGTGGGTTCTACTTACCTTTACTACTGGTTCTCTTCATGCACACGCTTTGCCAAATGCGCACTCCGCGCATGCGCACTAACTTCTCTCCTTGGAAAAAAACTTGAAACAAGCAGTCTGCGCATGTGCAAAGCAGAGAAACGTAAGTACGGGCGCGCGGGTGGGCCCATCTCCCAGCCACGGAGAACCGGTTCAGTGACATCACACTGTCACCGCTACCGGATCGCGCGAACCAGGCCGAACCGGGAGCAACCCACCACTGGTCCAAACTATACACATGGACATTTTGTGGTGAATATGTGTGTGTGTGTGTGTGTCGGGGGCGGGGTAACTGTATGTATGAACCAGTGAAATTTTGGGATTTTATATACAATAATATATCAGTGTTATGTAGCTATACAATTGTAGTCCATTCTGTCTAGCCAACGATTAGGCCTACTATAGAGAAAATTGATAAGGTGTTTTGTTTTGTTTTTTTTAAATTTCTATTTATATCGCGCCCTTCTCCGGAGACTCAGGGCGGCTTACAGTTTCGAGCACAACTCAAGTGCTCAGCAAAATGATTTTGCTGATTTTCTGATGGGTATTAAAATACTCCTTATAAACTGATGATGGTATTTCTTCTGGAAGGCTTTTATCCAGAAATTCCTTCCTCTAAATATTTATTTATTATTTATTTATTTATTATATTTATATGCCGCCCATCTCCCAAAGGACTCTGGGCGGCTCACAATA
>JANHFM010001692.1:142306-156716 GCA_032468115.1 Grayia smithii | reverse complement strand
GCTGGCTGGGGAATTCTGGGAGTTGAAGTCCACCCATCTTAAAGTCACCAAGGTTGAGAAACACTGACCTAGAGCAAACAGAAACTCCCTCCTACACTCCAAGATAAATGGCAAAGTCTTTTAGGTTTTGTTTTTTACTAATACAAAGGCCTATTTTTTTTCATGTTGTTCCCAGAGTCTTAAAGAAAAATGTATGATTGCTTTATATTATATTATACAAGTTTTCCTCATGTGTTCCAATTCCTCCTGATCATTAATGGAAATGTGATCAATTATTCCTTATTATTTCTGCAACATACTAATATCGCTGTTGTTGTTGGTACTATTATTACAAGATTGCTGATATTATCCTCAAATCTTATTTTTTGCTTTGTTCATGAAGCCTTTCAATTGTTGTTTTTCTCAAAGCTTTTGAAGCTCTCAAGTAGAAAAAGAGATAGTGAAATAGAGACGAAAACCAGGAAAGGAGAGAAACGTTAGACATGGGGAACAAAGTAGGGAGACAAAACAAGGCAGAAGAAGAAATAGTTTGTGAGAGGTATTAATGTAGGACAGCTAGAAAATGGATGGTAGATAGGAAGAAAGAAGAGGAGACAAACTGGATGGAAGTGGAAAAACGTGGCAAGAGCAATAAACATTCTGCAAGCTAGTGTGGATTGACTAGCTTGGTGATGTCTGGCCAGATAGCCTGTGCAGCAGAAGGAGGCCATCTTAAATTTATAGTGGATGAATTATTTGCCATGCTCCTTTGAAACAGAACAAAGAAAGAAGGAAATAACAATATTTGGTTTTTTTTCAAAATTTTATTAAATTTCCAAAAATATATAAAATACAAAAAAAAGGGGGGGGAAAGGAGTTGGGGAAAGTGGTGACAACAACATCACCAACAAACAAGAAACAAAAATAGGGAGTGCAAGAAACAGCAACAATTACAAATAGCTGTAGAAAAATGTAATGTTTAACTTTCTTCCATGCGGATAAAAACATAAATTAATGACACTTCGAACTAGAATGCACCATATTAAACAATACCTCAGTCATCATAAACTCATCCAACCATCAAAAGCCAAGTTAAAATTTCATTTGTTTTAGTTTCAATAAAAAAAATCCAACAGCGATTACCAAGTAGAAACAAAGCTAAATAAAATCTTTTCTTTAATCAAAGCAGTCAATTAATTTTGCCATGTCTGCCAACTCCATTAATTTCACCATTCACTTATTTTTGAAAGGGGAATCATGGCTTTCAGGAGACAAGGCCGAAATGAAGCAGCTCTTTGTAAAGACAAGATCAAGAGTGCTCAATGCAATACGGTATAGAATAGAAAAGGCTTCGATCAGAGGAATGTTGAAATATTTAGTTATTCTTACTGATTATATAAATAAATAAAGCATCTATCTCTTGTTAGAAGAAACAGAATAGCAGATCTTGTGAAAGACTCAGCAGAGGCACTATCATAAACATAGTCAGCTTCTCATCCCCTTATGAATAGCCTTAGAAAATAAATTGCTATAAACATACACAATAAATGAAGATTCAATAAGAAAAGACTGGCATAAGGTTAGGGGCAAATGTGTTCCTTTTGACTACAATATAGAAGGATTGGGTGAGTGGGTGGAAACTGGCAAGTAAAAATCCATGGAATTCTTTTAAAGCAGCAAATTGTTTTCCAAATACTGTTCCAAAAGCAACAGAGAGAATTCACAATTACAAGTTTTTTTTAATCTTTTTGTACAGATTTGGCTGACTGCAATGTATCAGGGACTAAAATCTGCTTCGTTTTTCTGGCCTGGTTCAGATGTTGATGTCAATGGAAGTTTTCCAAACTTGTACAAATTATACAATAGGTGAGAATTTGTGAATGGAGGAACATCATGAAAAAAGTTCTAAAAAGCTAAATCTGTGGCAGGATTTTTTTGGAACAGTTTTCCTTTTTTTAAAAAAAGCTCTTGCTGTGGTACAACCTCTGTTCCCTTCCATTGCTATTTTAAATATTATTGATTACTTTAGTTGGTTAATAAGGTTAAAAACCTGCTTCAAAGAAAATCTGTGGGTAAATTTTAAGCACATAATAAATTCTTCAGTCATGTTCTCAGTCATTAGCACATCATCTTCATTTTTATTATCTTATGGATTCTATTTATTTAATTGTTCTATTAGGAACCCCTACATCCTATGGGATTGCAGGTTTTGTTGATTTTGATATTATGCCAATTGTAAGTTGCTTATTTTTTATAAAAATATTTTGTGATGCACTTGCTATTTTTTTGTATAAAGACTTGAAGATGCTAATTTTTGCTGACATTCTAAGTTGTTAATTGGCTTAACAACATATATATTACATAACATGTTGGAAGGCTTTGTAAGAATTCTGAATTTGTAATTCTTTCCAAATGTCCTTCTTAGTACAAATTTGAGTTTGTCTTGTAGGTGATAGGGGAGAAAGAGAGGGGATTAGCTTTATGGTGTGCTGATCGATAGATTATTTTCAGCCACATAGATAATTTTTTTCCATGATTCTGTCCCTAACCTGGATTTCCCCCCACTGATATTCCACCCACTGTAACTGAGTCTATCCACCTTATTCCTTACATATATTTTTTTAAAAAGATAACTTTTATTGATTCCAGATGTTTCATTAAAGAAGGGCATACTTTTTATGGTTTATGAATTTATTTTAACCTCATTAAAAGTTTCACCAGAATTAACATTATATTTGCTTGTAAAGCTACTGGCATTCATACAGGATTGATGTAATTGTAGAATGTCTAGAAATATATCTGTGTGCTTGTTGTCCTAAATATGTATTTCCAAGCACAAGTCTCTGAAAATGCTAAGCAGATATTCCTGCACTTAAAAAGCCCCAATTGTTTTATAAAATTTTGATATTTAAAATATTCTGAATATTTTAATAATAATCCAATTAGTTTTCAAAGGTATGCATGAAAATATATTTCTTCTACTCAAAAATAGTAGGCAAAGGAAGCCTTAATTAGCTAACCATGCTATGGCAAATATCTTCTTATTCTTTTCTGAATGGTAGGCCTATTTCAAACTAACCATGGCCTATTCTTTTCTGAATCTCTTAGCTAAAATCTGCAGGGTACAATATTCAGATGACCAGAGAATTACTGCCATCTAGTGACTGTCCACATTTTTGCAGTGGCAGATGTGGTAGCTCCAAATGAACTGTCTGGGTTAATTTGGGGGTTCATAAAACTTGCCTGATTCAAAATACCTAAGTAATAATTGTTACAACGTTCCAATCCTGATCTATAATGACCTATTTTCTGGATTTTTAGAATATGCTGGATCTTTATGTTCAGATTTAATAAATCAATGACAGCTGCCCTAAGCCAAATGTTGCATGTAAGTCTCTGTGTGTTGTTGACATTTTCTCTTTAGATCAATACCATTTGAAGAAAGAGTAATAACATTTCTTAGATGGCTGCAATTACCAGAAGAAGAAAGGCAAGTAAATTGCCATCTCAAAGCAATGTATAAAATAACTGAAAGGCAAATAGTAACTGCTATGTTGAATTGGCACTATTTGGCTTGTCTTGTGGATGTTGTGAAGTTTGTTTCAAAAATTTTTTAAAGGGCTCATAAAAGCTTATACTGTAACAGAGTATGAATGTGGAGTAATATAATACATCGTGATTACTTCATGTTAATGATTCAGTTCGGTGAAAGGAGTGTCTATTATTCCCATTTGTCTGTTAGCCTGGACAGAATGTCATATAGCAGGTTGTCATAATTCAACTGTAATTGCAGTGAAAATTTTATCTATTGAATCTGAAATTCAATTAAAATTCTTTAAATGGAGCTTTCAATATAGAGAACATTTGCACAGTGCTTTCAACTGTTCAGAATACTTCACGTACATACTTTAAATCCTTGTAATGCTCATGCATACTGCATTTTAATATACTGATATTATTATTACTGCTACTGCTACTCATATTGTGGGCTGAGTTTGAGAGAGTATGATTTGCTTAAGGCCATTTACGTAGTGAGAGGTTGCTTGATTCAGGACCCAGCCTCCTGGTCATCATGCTTTAATCCCATATCAGTGGTGGGTTTCAACATTTTTTACTACCAGTTCTGTGGGTGTGGCTTGATGGGCGTGGCATGGCTTGGTGGGCATGGCAGGGGAAGGATACTGTAAAATCTCCATTCCTTCCCCATTCCAGGGTTACTGCAAAATGCCCATTTCTTCCAGATCAGCTGGGACTCGGGAGGCAGAGAATAGATCGGGGCAGGGCCAGACAGAGGTGGTATTTACCGATTCTCCGAACTACTCAAAATTTCTTCTACCAGTTCTCCAGAACTGGTCAGAACCTGCTGAAACCCACCTCTGCCCCGTATGTTATCTATATGTGTACTATAATATACATTTTTATACAAACCACCCCAATATTTGTTATTAATGCACTTGTTTCTAATGAAATCATTGAATTTAAATATTTTCACTCTTCTCTTAATTTATATTTAAAATATTAAATTTTAATGCTGTTTGATATAGACCACACTTTTACACTCTGTATTTAGAAGAACCAGATTCCTCAGGACACAGTTATGGGCCAATCAGCAGCGAAGTAAGTAACTGGATGTTATAATGGCATTTCTTTTCATAGTAGATTAAGGACAAGAACATTAAAAATATCTAATTAAGGAGCAATTTGATCCCCTCATTTAAAATAAAACACTCTTAATTATTCACAATTATAAAAATGATGCACAGCTCTATGAGTATAATATGATGACATATAAAATTTGAAAACAACTATGAAAGATCTTGATGCAGAATATGTTTAATGAAGTCTCTGGATAAGGTCGTTAAACTTAATTATTAAAGAAGACTTCATATTTACAATCGTGTTAAATAATTAGGCTCAGACCATCCAAAGACATTAACACTGGTAGGATTAAAAGTTAAGAAGTGCTTAAAAAAGTAGGTGACCCAAATAGATAACAGAGAATTATATGTATGTGCATTGGGTTAAAGGATTGGATGATAGCCTGGAACTTTAAAAAGAGATCACTTTAATACTTCTTGAATCAAACTTTATGCATTAAACATTTAAGTAAAAGTAAATTTTTATAGGGGAAAGCCAAAGCCTATCCCTAAATATGGAGGAAAAAAATTGTTGAACATTCAGCCGCAGGCAGAATTCTTTACATATTTAGATCCCTGGGTTAGAAAAAGATTACTGAAGTTCATCACTGTGAGAACTTTTCCCCACTTTCTTCTTCTTAGTCGAGACATCTACTGTATAAAACTATGAACATACTATGTTATGAACATACTAGGCTATGGCTAAGTACATTAATTTGTGCTTAATAAATTGTAAGCCGCCCTGAGTCTCCAGAGAAGGGCGGGATATAAGTTGAAAATAAATAAATAAATAAATAAATAAATAAATAAATAAATAAATAAACAAACAAACAAACAAACAAACAAACAAACATTGTTTTCTTCTGCTTTGAACCTGACTGGTTAGTTATATGAGCCAGAATGATCCTTTTGAAGATGTCCCTTGCCGCTAGAAATTTGGCTATCTAGTATGTGAGAATGGCTTTCTCTTAAGTGGCTAGGGAGAGTGTTTGGCTATCACTTTTCTAATAGTTAGGAAAATGATGAAGCACAACCTTTTCCCCAAACTTATAATTGCTAATTGAATTGTTTCTAATGACATTGATTTTAATTTTGCTTTCATTTTAATTTCATTGTTTTCATTCCTATATTTTAACATTTGTATTTTTAATCACTGTAAGCTGCCATGGGCATTGTATAGGTAGAAAAGTGGGATGTATATTTAATAAATGATAAATAATAATAACAACAACATCTGTTTCTTGTCACATGGGTTGGAAATACAACTGTTTTGGGGGAAGGATACCCATATCAGCCTTGGCCTAATTTTTAGATTTAGATTTAGAAACAATAAAAACATTCTTGTTTCTTCTCTATCTCTTGCTTTTATGATACGCCTCCTTGGATAAGTTTTCTGGAAATTTGGAATAGTTTCTGCAATCTGGGTAGTCTACAATGCTTAATTTGTTTAGTTTTATTATGGAAGACTCTTTGTATTTCTTAATTCAGTTACAGGAGTGACTGAGCAGCAATCCAGCATAGTTCAGCTATGCAGTCAATGAATGATCCTTGCTGGAATTGCTCATCTTAGACAGTGGTCTATGTTAAATTAATTTTACTTGAGTCAGGATGTGGTAAACAATTTGGTGATATCTAACTGATCTGCTGCTGCTGATGGAAAGTATCAGTTAGCTATGTTGCTCCAAAGAGCTCTCCAAACTATATCAAGCAGAATTAAAGGTTGATAAGTGTTGTAGACCAAGGGAGGCTAATGGAAAAACAATTCCTACTCTATATTGCTGACAGATGCTTTCTATTGGCAGAATATTTATTGTAAACCATCATTTTTTGAAATGTGGGTTAACTTATTGATCTTGCCTCTCTTCACTTTTGATCTGCAGGTCATTCTTGCATTAGAGAGAGTAGACAAAGTGGTTGGGTTGTTGATGGATGGGCTTAAGCAAATGAACCTTCACAACTGCATTAATATTATTCTTATTTCTGACCATGGTAAGTTTTGTTAAACTATATAGATTAGGATATATAAAACATTTTTGAAATGTCATTTGAACTATTGTTCAGGAAACAAATTTTCATGAGTTCACTACTGGACTTAATTCTAGACCATCTGAATGATTGATTACAGAAAGTATAATCATAGTTTAATTAAATCCATGTGCCAAACCAACAATGTTTAGTGCAAATGCAAATGTTAATGTGAGATACAGATGATTCATTTTAGATATATGTGAAGTACAGCTTCAGAGGATGTTGTCCATAAAGGGAGTCAGTTGGGAAGGAAACCAATGTTCTAGATTTTCTGACAAAGGCTACCCATGTGACACCCTGCCTGCCGATTGGAGTATACAATTGTAAAAACACCAATTATTTACATTCTCAGCCATCTGGAGCCCCCTATATAAATGCTAGGTCATAAAAAGGCCATAATTTCCCACTCCTGATCTATAGTCTTGGATGTTCATTATTTATAAAGACTGCTTGTTTAAGTGAGTTCTAAACTGATAACTTTTGTTCAGCCATTGGGACTTGCATATAGAGAAGTTTGAAACTATATGGAAAGTGGAAATAATTTATATGAACAAACTAGGGGTGGGTTCTACTTACCTTTACTACTGGTTCTAATGGTGCACGTGCTTTGCATGTGATCGGAGCGCGCAGAGTGCGCTTTTGGCATGCACGTGCACCGAACAGGCACTCCCGCGCATGCACAGAAGCTTTTTTTGTGAAAAAAACTCAAAAAAAGCATTCTGCGCATGCACGCAAGCGCAGAGAACAGTAAGTACAGTACAGGCACGCGGGTGGGCCCAGCTCCCAGTCGCAGAGAACCGGTTCAGTGATGTCACAGCGTCACTGCTACAGGATTGCGTGAACTGACCCGAACCGGGAGCAACCCACCACTGGAACAAACAGATCTTAGAGCTGATTTCTTGCTGAGAGAGCTACTTTTTCTCAGTACATAATAAAATATGTCCATGTTTATAGATGAGCATAATTTTTTATATTTTTCTTGCAAGGAATGGAGGAAGCTAACTGCCAAAAAACAGTCTACCTGGACAGATATTTGGGCAATGTTAAAGACCTGTTTGTGGTACCTGGCCCTGCAGCTCGCTTAAGACCCCAAAATTCTCCAGATGAGTATTTCACTTGTATGTAACTACTAGACCAATTTGAATTACTTGCTTGTTTTATATTGATGTTTTAGTGTGTGAATGTTGGTTTTATATGAAGCTGTGGGATCAAATTAAATGTTTACATTTGCTGGTTGAACTTTTCCTGATAACCTGGCTCATAGAAGTGAGGCTGTCCAATTCTCTCCTGTTTTGGAGACCTTCTAAAATAATTTAGCTACATATATATTTTTGGTTTGACTCACTGGAGAAGAGCCTAATGTTAGGAAAGATTGAGGGCAAAAGACGAGGGGAAGAGAGAGAACGAGGTGGCTGGATGGAGTCACTGAAGCAATGGGCATGGGCTTAAATGGACTCCAGAGGATGGTGGGGGACAGGAAGGCCTGGAGGAACGTTGTCCATGGGGTCGCGATGGGTCGGACACGACTTCACAACTAACAACAACAACAACAACATATTTTTGGTGATGGTGGGGGGGAACTGCATATGTTGTCTTTTATCCAGAAGATGATCAATACTGGATTCTACCCTTTATTTGTACCTGAAAAAAAAGTCATGATGTTTATATTTTTAAATAACAATGGCAACATTTTAAATACTCCTCTCTCTCAGTATTTATGTAGGGCATGACCTGTGATTCCCACACTGTGGTTCTTGGATGCAAACTCACAGGGATGCCATGGGGTGTTTAAAATTTTTGTGACATCCATTTCAGAAGCTGAGTTTTGGGCGATCTTTTAAGTCTATGGCACTGTAAAAAAATTACTGAGACACTAAAGGTGTTACTATAAAACGTTTGGAAACTTTGACATAGACCTCCTGATGAAAATTGTAATATTGAACATCTCTTAGGATCACAAATGAAAACAAATAGAAATATTGTAATTATGATTGCCAATTTAATAGGTATTGATAGCTGAACTCTGTCTTGAGCAAACCAAGAAGTTTAAAGGCAGAACTTGAATGTTCAGTTTCAGGTACCAGATTCCCACATTTTTTTACTACCAGTAGGCAAAGCTTCAAAGAGGTTAAGGATTTGTAGTGAAGAAGTAGTTTCCAGAGAACTAAGTGATCAATTGATCTCTGAAATCTTCTCAATGCACATATACAGTCATATTCTTTGAAATACTATCTTTTAAAAATAACAATTGCTGCTTGTTGCCTTTATATAGACGCTTTGGGGAAAATTACATATTTTTATGTAGTTTGGAACATGCAGCTACTCTTATTTTTACCTAGTGTAACTCTGGACCTGGGATCATTATATGCAGGCAAACCAGTCTGGAAGAGGCCATCAGTATTCAATACCTTAGCAAAAAAGTTTTGCCCTTTAATTCCACATTATAATATAGTTTGCCTTGTTATTATTTTAACAATTCCATTGATCATTCAGAAATCTCTTAAGAACTTACAAATGTTGAATATTAATTCAATATGGAGCAATTTTCAGAAAACTATTTTAGCATTATCTATACTGATGTGTTACATCCTTGTGTTCTGCTGTATGATAAAGTGTTATTTCTAATGGCTGCAGCAAAGAAGAATATTTTAATTGGCTGATAAGATGAAATGTGATGTAGTATTTCAGCTACCACTACTTAGTTGGATGTTCTTTATTTTTCTTTTAACTTATAGGTAACTAATTATCTCATCTAACTCTTCTAGTTGATTATGAAGGCCTTGTCAGAAACCTTACAGTAAGTACTGACATCTTCTCCAAGTCATGATTCTTATTTTATTTTATTGACTAGATTTAATATAGTTGACCAACCCAGCAAACTACATTAGCTGCATTTTCCCCATCATTTATAGAATTAGTCAACTCATTTAGATCTAATATACCTTCCTCCTTCAGACATATCAAGCAAAATATGGGGGTTGCATCCCCATTAGAATATTATTATATTGCTGTTATTGTGTTTCTTTCTTCTGAGATGGAAAGAAAAAAAATTAAACAATCAGTATTTGGTATAAGAAGTAATTTTGGATAGAAGTGGTATTTTTAAAAAAACACTTTGACTATGTTCCAACACATCATTTTAAATAATAATGTGATTTGGTCTGTCTTACTATGATTTTTAAATCTAGAAATTGTAGAATTTGAAAGCCATAATTTTGAATATTATTTTTGAATGCAAAAATACCTGTGGATTCCACAATAGCTATAATACAGTAATAAAAATAGCATTTGCAGAAATATCTTAAAAATATTATAGGACCAAAACTTTGCAAGATCCACAAATCTTGCAATTTTCTTTCATTCTCATGTGAGATTTTGAATCAGAATGTCCAATTTAATGAGAATTTAATACCAGATGTGTTTTCAGTTTTCTTGCATGACATTACAGAAAGTCTCGGAGAAAAATCACCGAAAAGTTTTGAGGTTCTGTCCCATTGCTCAGGATGTTACAGTATTAGCAGTACCTAAAGAGCTCAGATCTAATAACCTGGGCTTCAAATCAAGTTAAAACAAGCTATGAACTCTGACTTTTACGCTTCATTTGACTTAAAATGTTTTCCTATAAGAGTACAGGCCCAGATGATGTAACCTTAAAGAGAGAGAGGATAAAATATAAATGCATTTACAAACAGCTGCAAAAAAATTGAAGTACGCTTCTTTATATTTTTTTCTTTTATCATGACACTTCCTAATTTTCTTTCTTTCCTTTCTAATATTTGTATTGTTTTTATCTTGTTAAAAATCTCTTCAATAAAAATTATATTTTAAAAAAGATAAAGGCCCAGCATGTTTATTTAGGCAAGATGTGCAGGCAAGTTTCGGATGGTTAATATGGAAGGAGAAATTAGTTACTTATTATGGCTGTCGTTTTATATTTTAATAAATATTTGCTAATAGTTAATTGTGCTTTAACAATGTCATTTATGTATTACCTGCTCCTTGTGGGCCATCTGTTGGAAGAAAAGAAAGTATAATCTTAATAAACATAGTAGGGGTGGGTTCTACTTACCTTTACTACCGGTTCTGATGATGCAGACACTTTGCATTTGATCGGTGCATGTGCGCTTGCGCTCGTTTCACTGCGCACTCCACGCATGTGCAGTAACTTTTTTGGGGGAAAAACCTGAAAAAAGTGTTCTGCGCATGCGCTGAGCGCATGTTCGGCAGAGAACCATAAGTACGGGCGCACGGGTGGGCCCAGCTCCTGGGCGCAGAGACCCGGTTCGGTGACGTCACAGCGTCAGCGCTACCGGATTGCGTGAACTGGCCCGAACCGGGAGCAACCCACCACTGAAACATAGGTATATTTATCTCTAATCAGAGGAGGGGAATGTCATTGCTGATTTCTCTACCTATTAAATCTCCATACCAGGGGTGAAATCCAGCAGGTTCTGACAGGTTTTGGAGAACCGGTAGCAGAAATTTTGAGCAGTTCGGAGATCTGGGAAATATCACCTCTGGCTGTCCCCAGAGTGAGGTGGGAATGGAGATTTTGCAATATCCTTCCTCTGGAGTGCGGTGGGAATGGAAATTTCCCCTGGAGGGGGCTAAGAATGAAGATTTTGCAGTATCCTTCCCCTGCCACGCCCATCAAACCACGCCCACAGAACCAGTAGTAACAAAATTTAGATTTCACCCCTGACACCAATGTCCCATCTTTGCCATCCACAAAACATCCAGACATTTCATGATTGGGGAAAGAGGATTATAATAAACAGAAAAGGCTGCAAAAGAGAACCAGGATCAGAATCTGCAGGGAGGAAGAGCACAAGATCTTCCCATTACAGTCTGGAATTCCCCACCCCCACCCAGGTCTGAAAGGGCCATTAGACCCAGGAGATACGTTGTCATTAGGCCCAGTGTCAAATTTTTCGGGGTCAGGTTTCCGTGTGAGTCTGCTCTGCAGCTGTGTTGAGAAGCAACAGATGTGTCGGGTCAACCTCCGAACAGCTGCTGAGGCTGACGTAGGAAATGCGAAATTGGAAGCCACCTTGCAGGAAATTCCTACCCCTGAAAATACAGGCAGTCCTCGACTGACGACCACAATTGAGCCCAAGGTTTCTGTTGTTAAGCGAGGCATTTGTTAAGTGGCTTTGGCTCCTGTTTTACGACCTTTTGTTGCCATCGTTGTGACAGGAGTCACTGTGCTGGTACTTACCTATAAAGCCCTAAATGGCTTAGGACTGGAGTACTTGCAGGACCACCTTCTGCCAGCAACTTCCTCCCACCGTCCCGTGCGTTCCCACAGAGCTGGCTGGCCTCCTTAGGGTGCCGTCAACCAGACAATGTCGGCTGGCGGCCCCCAGGGGGAAGGCGTTCTCTGTGGGCGCACCGACCCTCTGGAATGGGTTGCCCGCTGAGCTCCGGACAGCTCCCGATCTCCGCTCCTTCCTCCGGGACCTGAAGACGTGGGCTATTCCATCAAATTGGCTGATCCGTTAAAGGGATTTTAATGTTTTTAATGATGTTTTAATTTGGATTTTAATCGTACATTTTTAAATTGTTTTGTTGTATTTTTATCCTTTGTTAGCCGCCCTGAGTCCTTCGGGAGAAGGGCGGCATATAAATTTTATAAATAAATAAATAAATAAATAAATAAATAAATAAATAAATAAAATAAATCATTGTTAAGTTAGTAACCTCTTTGTTAAGTGAATCTGGTTTCCCCATCAGCTTTGATGGTTAGAAGGTTCGCCAAATGGGATCATGTGACTTTGGGACACAGAAAAGGTCATAAATATGAACCCGTTGCCAAGCATCTGAATTTTGATCACGTGATCGTGGGGATGCTGCAACGGGTCATAAGTGTGGAAAAAAAAAAACCAGGTCATCGGTCACATTTTTCAGTGCCATTCTAACTTTTGGACAGGCACTAAATGAACTGTTGTAAGTTGAGGACTAGGAGCTTTTCCAGGTTCATGCAATGCCTCGGATGAGGGCCCCACAAAAGGTAAAAACAGTGATGTATGCTAGAATACGGTATGTTAACCACCTCTAACCACCTGGACGAATGAACCCTTGTGCCTCTACACAAGGGGTTGTAGGAATGGATGTTTCAAAGGTGCCTTTTCAAAAGACAACTGGACTGTTTCCACTCCCCACCCCACCTACCTGCCCCCCCAAGGAAGAAGAAGATGTTTCACTTCTCATCCTAGAAGCTTCATCGGTTCTGGCAGAATGGTGGGGGCGATGGAGGGATTAGTTCCGACAAGAAGATGGGGTTCAAGGATGGAAGGATGGTGTTTCTTTCCAGGCATCTGGTTGTTAGCACTCTCACTGGGAGCTCTCCAGTGGTGGGATTCAGCTCGATCAGATTGGTTCGGGTGAACCGGATGTTAATTTCACGTCTGGTTCAGTGAACGTGTAGTTCCGACAACTGGCTGGCTCCACCCCACCACTCCCCTCTCAGAAGTCCCCACGCAGCCTGTTTTGGATCCCAGGGAAGTGCAGGGGGTGGGTGGAGCCCAGGAAAGTGGAAAACAGGCCTCCCAGATGCCCATGGAGCACCAAAATGGACCTATTTCCTGCCTCCAGAGAGCTCTGGAGCAGAGGAAAGTGGAAAACGGGTCTCGCAGAGGCCCATGGAGCGCGAAAATGGGCCTATTTCCATCCTCCAGAGAGCCTCCGCAGCCTGGGGAGGTTGAAAACAGGCCCTCCATTGCCCGTTTTTGCTCTCAGGAGGCTGCAGGGAGGCCTACTAGGCCCAAAATGGGGCACGGGCCCCCAGCAGGCTGTTTTTGCTCCCACGGGGATGCAGGAGGTCGAATGCTGCCTGTCATACACCCTGGCAATGCCCACCATGGCCACAACCACCCACCCAGTCATTAGGGCAGAGAACCGGTTGTTAATTTATTTGAATCCCACCACTGGAGCTCTTGTGACCACTTGGGGGGCTATCTGTGCTTTCGGGATCGCTTGAATCAGAGTGGAAATGGGGTGTGAAACCTTCTTGAGATTGCTGAAAGGACTGTGTTGTAGGTAGAAGGTGTCATATCCCTCCCCTTCTGTCAAGGTTTGTTCAATGTTAACACAGCCAGCCTGTTTTTACTCCTCTTTCAAACCAATGGTCCTCTCTATTGGATTTAATGTGGATTTAATGGGGAATGGACATAAAGGTAAGCTGCGATTGGTGAGAGTTTCAATAACACAGTATTCGATTTAGTGCGGATTACAAATGGGTGCCAGGTGGCATTTCACGCAACCCAATGAATGCAAAGCTAGCGTGTGTGAAATTGAGGCGAGCGCTTGAGGAGTGGTGGCTGAGGTTTTACACCCTGCGTGTCTTCATGCGTGCAAAAGAGAGGAAAGGAAGATTCCATTGGAGGACAAAAGTGCAAGTTTTGTGGTTTTTCTTTTTTTTTTAAAAAAAGGATCCACTTGGAGCAAACATTTGATAGAATTAAATGTCACAAAATCGTCATAGCAATGCTGAACGAGATCAAGATGTTGGATGCCCGAATTTATGGGAGAATATTTTAAAATTTTGGATGCCTATAACTATTATATGACTTCATTAACCAGAAATGTATATTTTACTGTAATGTATAAATAATTAATATACAATATGTGTGTGCGTTTGTATCTTATGCTTTAAATTTTTCATTGCCTATTTCTGTCAAGCTGGAATCAATTGCCACTTTTTCTATGGAACTACAATTTGAATAGCGTGAATTCAAATCATGCAACCATTTTGTGGGATTCATAAA
>JANHFM010001692.1:60044-70091 GCA_032468115.1 Grayia smithii | reverse complement strand
CTTCCTTCCTTCCTTCCTTCCTTTCTTTCTTTCTTTCTTTCTTTCTTTCTTTCTTTCTTTCTTTCTTTCTTTCTTGTTGGGCTGAGAGACTGACTGGCCTAAAATCACTTCATCGGCTTTCATACATCAGTAATGGATTTTCTCCACTGTAGATTTAAGACAATATCCTTGCTGTTAGACTTTAGGTATAATTTGTTTTTATAATTTTATATTATAAAATATGTATACTTCTTAAAAGATAAAATGTTGCATAAGTAGCACATAAATAGCACACAAAGCAATGGCTTTCTTTGCTAACATTCTTAGCAACCTAGGATAGCAAATGGAGATTAATCATTAAAAAAATCATTAAAAATCATTAAAAAGCTGATTAAACTAAAAATCAGTTGATTTTTTTTGGTAAGAACTTAGTTTAATTTGTTTTCTAAAGTTGTACATTGGTTTCAGTGTAGGATGCTTTCTGAATTGCTTCAGATCAGTTTATTTATATTTTTGTTATCTCTGCTATTTCTCCTTTACAGGAGTACCAAGGGCAATATTTCAAAGAATTAGTAGAGTGAAACTCTTAAAACATTCAGATCAGTGTTGCAACCTTAATGTCCTCTTAACTAGAACATTAAGAAACTTTCAAACTAGGTTCTTCAGAACCACAGGGTATGTGAGAACTTGAAAGGGTTCCATAAGAGATGGGAGGATTTTCTCAAATACAGTTAGTTTTCTTTCACTTGAGCTTCATTCCCTCTTGATCAGAGCTTCCATAATTTTTTAAAAACCAGATTTCACTGCCTGGAAAAGCTTGAAACCCTGTGCTCTAAAGGATCTACCATTCTTGCTACTGTATTTTCATCAACTCTGCCAAAGCAGCTGCTTCTCTACAATAGCTACAGTCAAATCTTTTATCAGATTGAATTATGAGTGGAATGTTGTTTTTACATCTCATCTTGCACATTCATATGGAATCTGCTTGCCTTTAAAACTCAGATATTGATTTCAAATCAACTCTTGGCCGATTCACATACTCCTAATACTCCAGATGACTTAGAGAAGACTTCATGCAATCCAAAAACAGCATTGCAGAAGAAGTGGGATTTCAAGATGTGTTTAAAAGAGAAAATAGAATTGAGCTGGTGGATAAAGTGTGACTTTTAAGGGACTTTGGTCAACTGAATGGAAGCTTTGTTCATTAAAGAATATGCAAATGTTTATGAGGCCCCATTTTGCTTTTTCAGATGGAAAAGGGTTCAACTCACCTGAAAATACATTTTCTGTGAGATTGGAGATTCTGTTTTGTATAAACTCCGATAATAAACTCAAAGCAGTGGACAGGCCCAGCTAGGTTAATGAAGCCATAATGAAGCAAACTTCTCAGTACAGAAATCCACTTTAAAGTAATCTAGTCACAAGGCTACTCAGCTCCCCCTCAGACATATCCAGTGATGGGGGACCAATCGCCTCTTTTAGTAATGGTTCCATTGTTGATCAGCTCTTACAATTAAGAAACACATCCTAATATTCAACTTGACTCTGCTTTCTTGAAACTTAAAACTATTATTCTACGTTTTATATTCTGAGATGATAGAAAACAAATTTTAATTGATACAGCTTCAGGTATTTGAAAAGTGTTATCCTCCTCACTCCTCACCTTTCACCAAAGACCAAGCCCACTCATTTCCCCTATTTTTCCTTATGTGAGATTTTAGTCTTTTAATTATTATAATCACCTTTCTCTGCTCTTATTCCACTTTCTTTATAAGTTTTTAAAAATAAAATACTTAGAACTGGACACAGAACTCAAGATAGGTTATAAACAATTTGAAGTAGAATAAAAAGCATTGTTTCTGGTGATCTGGAAACTGCATTTCTATTGATGCATCTTAAAATTACTCATGTCTTTTTTTCGGCAGGCATGTCATGTTGCTGACTCATATTTAATTCGTAATCAATTTGAATTGCAAAAAATGCAGAGGTGCAGCCAGGTATACCCCCACCTATCTGTGAATTTGCTTCTTTTTCTTAAGTGTCTCTGTTATATTTTCAGCACCTGGTTGGAAGCCAGGAATCTGCCTTAGGTATGAAAGCCAGCTGGGTGACTGTATGTTTTTGTAGATTTTCATGGGTACAGGTATGCAAGTCTTGGCGTATTCGTGTCTTTTCCCGTGTAAGATTGAGAGTATCTTGGTGACGTTTCGCCGAGATCACACTCGTCATCTTCAGATTGCTGCCTTCGGCTTCATGCTTGCCGAAGCAAAGCAAAGTGTGATTGGAGCTGCCGTCTCTCTGTAAATACTGGTGGGGAGGTGAGGAGTGCTGACTTTGTTGCTGTAAGCGGGTTTGTTGGCTGTGTTGTTGCATCTTGATTGGTTGATGGCTGTGTGGTAACATCCTGAGCTCTATTATTGTGACATCCTGAGTCCTGTGCTGCAATATCCTGGGTAGTTGGCTGTGTTGTAACATCCTTAACTTTAGTGTTGTAGCATCCTGAGTTCTGTGATGTAGTGTCCTTGAGCACATGGCTGTGATGCAACATCCCGGGCTTTGGTTTGGCTCCGAGTTTGAAGTCTTGCCATGTGTTCATGGCATGTGTCAGTTTGCTTTGTGTGGGGATCAGAAGAGGGTGGTGCAGCAGCTGGTGATGCCGCTGTGGTCTGGCTAGGACTGCCGTGGACCGGACCCAGGATAACACAAGACGCCACCACCAATCATCCTCATCAGATTCAAACCCAAACCCATCCCACAGATGAAGTACAACCACCATCCAGAAGCCAGATCGAGTCGAGGCTGACAGAGGCGGCATCACCAGCTGCTGCACCCCCCAACCGATCTGCTTACAGCAACAAAGCCAGCACTCCCCACCTCCCCACCAGTATTTATAGAGAGACGGCAGCTTCGATCACGCTTTGCTCGCACAAGCATAAAGCTGAAGACACCAGCCTGAAGATGACAAGTGCGACCTCGTCAAAATGTCACCAAGATACTTTCAATCTTACACAGGAAAAGACCCAAATACGCCAAGACTTGAATACCTATACCCATGAAAATTTACGAATATATATATGTATATATATATATAATTTAAAGGAAAAGCTGAAGCATGACATGAATTTCAGAATTAAGCATGAATCTATAAAAGGTAAAATTTAGAGGAAAAACTTCACTGCTGCAGCAATCCTCTAAATCAAAACAGAAGGGATTCTTTGAGTTTCTTATTAAAAACAAACCTTGCATTTTGCTTGAGACAACCCGTCAGATCCCTCCCAATAATGCATCAGATCCTAGATATTTGGTGGAAAGCGGAAAAAAATAATATGATAATCAAAGGCATTGTAAAGAAAACCTCTCTGCTCCAAGTATATTAATGTCTGTTTCCATCAACGAAATATCTATCTGTGTCTGTGTGTGTATGCAGATTCTGGCAGCAGGATAAGGGGATTATTTTACCACATCTTGGATTTTATTGCAGGAGTCCATAGCCAGACCCCAAGCAGCATCTGCTCTACCATAAATACTGCATTAAATTACTGGTTCAAAATGTTTAGTTCTGGTGGTTAATTCTTACTCTTTGAATTAGCCCATGATGTGACCTGTTTTTATGTTATCTTTTGTAAGAAAAAGGTCATAATTCAAAATTGTTTTGCAAAGGTTTTGACAGACCAAAGAGGTCTTTTTTTCCCTCTTCAGTGTTGGAAGGTGGGATGAATTCCCTACAGATTGAATTGTTGGCAGTGAAGTAGCAAGAACTCAATATATTATGGGGTTTTTCCCCTTATGTTTTAACTGGTAAGTGCAGAAGATTCGACTTAGTTTCCCAGCATCTAATTTATTAATTGGAAGAACAAAATATCGCTTATAAATATTGAATTGATCTGAACATTTTTTGGTAACTTAAGACTTAACAATTGTTCAAAGTTACAACAGACCCTACAGAGCTACTTAAGACTTATTTCCGGAATTACATTGGCTACACATCCCTTGTGATTACACAATTATAATTTGAGAACTTCTCAACCAGCTTATCTTTACAGCCATTTGCAGCATCCAGTACTCATGTGAAGGTGTGAAATGCTACTGGTTCGCTCCAGTTCAGTTGAATTGGTAGTAATAAAAACTAACAGTTCAGTCGAACCAGTAGTTAAAAAAAGTTACCTGTTCAGTCAAACCAGTAGTTAGCTACCAGTTCAGTCGAGCTGTTAGTTTAAAAAGTTAAAAAAGTTAACAGTTCCTCCGAAGATCAGCTGTGCTGTGCAGTTTAGCTTTCCTAGAAGGTAGGAAATCCTGGTTTCTAGCAAAACTAAATTGTGCGGCACAGCTGATTCTACCCCCTCACTGTTCTACTTACCTTCCCAAGCCTCCTTTTGCATGTACTGCGCATGTGCAGCCAGTGAACCAGCAACAAACCGGTTCAGATTTCACCACTGCTCGTGACATTTTTTTGTTGGTTTCTGACATTTATTTCCAATTTCTCATTTTCTTCCCATTGGAGAAAACAATTTGCTTAACGATCATAGCATTTTGCTTAATGACTACCATAAAAATGGGCATAACTGTGACTTACAACCACAAAGCCTTACGATCATAATACTGGGCTCAGTTACGATCATATGTTGATGGTTACCTGTACGCATCAACTTTAAGCGTGTATGCAATTGAAATAAAACATAAATGATGAGTTTTTGTAGGATTATATTTCCTTTACTAACACAAAATGTATAGCACATTCTACTTAGAATGTTACTGGATTCCATTAACTTCGTCATGTCCCGTTTATACTTCTATGACAAGTAAAATATTTTTCCCTAGATTAAATCAAGAGACACCTTCCCCCCCCAAACACACTTTATTCCTTCTGGTCTGTCACATTTGCCATCTTTCATCATTTATTTTTTATCTTTTATTGACTTTATTGTAATTTCTTTACTTGATTGACTCTCAGAGTCATTGGGAATCAAATGACATACAAGTTTAATAAATTATTATTATTACTGTTGCCACTCTCAGTTACATAAGTATATGATACTAGCATCTATCGAAATCTAAGCGATGGCAATATATTGTGATATTATTTAGATCATGATGTTGTGCTGATTGACTAGAACTGTTTTGCTTGATCTAAGAACAAGAAGGCACATTAAAAATGACACTGAATTTAATTAATTTAATAAAGGTTTGTATTTAAAAAAAAATGACACTGAAATTGAAAAATAACTGCACTGTAATTTAAAAGAAAAAAAACCCCAACCTAGATATGCAAATCATATATAGATATTTATACAGAAATTATATTTCTGTAATTTATTTACATGTAATTTAGATGCTGTTTTTGTAGCCAAATGAGTATGCAAAGTGTTATTTTTCTTCACAAAGTATTTCATTCAATTGAAAAAGAACTTTGTAAAGACTTGGATTCTACCTTTTTTTTAAAAAAAAAGTTTTGTACAGACTCATGGGAACTGCTGAGAGTCAAGTTGGTAAGCACACAGCCAGTAAAGGTGACCTTGGGCCAGTTCCTGTCTTTTAGCCCTAAGAAGGAAGCAATGGCAAGCTATTTTTGAACTCATGTCAAGAAAATTGCAGGGACTTGTCCGAGCAGGTGCCAGGAGTCAGTATGACTCAACATTGAAAATATATCTATTTGTTAATAAAAATGATAACTCATTATGTAATTTGAAAATGCAGTGCTCTTAGACTTAAAACACTTAGTAGTTTGAGTTCAAAAAAAGTATGTCTGTAAGCCACCTAGAGTCTCATCCAGCAACATGGGTGGCATACAATTTAATAAATGAATAATAATAAAAAATAAAAGTGGTTATAATTCAGATGTGAAATGTAATTATTAATCATTTAGCATAAAGCATTCTAAATCAGCATCTAGAAGTTTGAAGGTTACTCTTGCCCTGAATCTTATATTTTAGCTTGAAGGAAGACATGGTCTTCCTTCCATGGCTCTACATGGCTCAGGACCAGGTTACCTTCAAAATCGTCTCCTACCCTGTGTCTCCCTGTGACCGGTAAGATCCCACAGAGCCAGTCTCCTCCAGGTTCCGTCAGCTAAACAATGTCGGCAGGCCGGCCCGCGTGAAAGGGCCTTCTCTGTGGCTGCTCCGGCTCTCTGGAACCAACTACCTCCTGAGGTCTGGCCTGCCTCCACCCTACTGGCCTTCTGCAAAACAGTTAAAACTTGGCTTTTCTGGCAGGCATGGGGCTGTTGATCTTGCTACTGTGACTCAGTGAGATCTGGCCCCAGACAGGATATGAGTGTTTCTGTTGTTTTATTGTTTTAAACTTGTTTTTTAAATTTTTTACTGTGTATTGCTATTGTGTTTTTATTGTGAGCCACCCGGAGTGGCTCACAATAAATTTATATATTATATATTATTTATATTTATATGGGTGGCATATAAATTAGAATAATAAATAAATAAATTCAATAATGCAGCAGTGATACCCAGTGTTACATTCGCACATATGGAGTATGGTATTTGTATACCCGCCGCTGATTGGTCCATCTAGCAGCGGGGAAAATAAACTGTTGTCAGTGGCCGGCTAGACTGATGGAGCTCTTTAAAAAGAGAGCTCCGGCAGCATGCCGGTGAGTGTGTTCTGACCGTAAGTTCACAATAAAGGTGCTGAAAGACTGTCCGTGTCCTGCCTCTTCATTGCGTCCCTTATCTAACACCAAAAGTGAGGTTAGCGGCACCAACAGTCTAAAATTAGCCCATTTTGGCTGTTTGGGCTCTCTGAGTCAATTGCTATTATTCCTATCTTACAAAATCCCCTCTAAAACCCAATCCAAATTTACTGCCAACATTGGGACATTTTATGGCTTACGATACTGGGAAAGCTGCATAGGCTGCCCACCTCTGTTTTAAGAATAGCCTAAAATATCCTGAAAAGGAGAAAGCCTATACATTTTTTTTATATTAATTCCATGGTAAATTCACTTTTTCCTAGATTACTATCTGGCTTAGCAACCACACAAATACATCTTGCAACTTTCCTTCATTTTGTTAGATATAAAGCCAGGTGAGAACAAGAGCTACCAATTGAGATGAATCTACAGCTGAGTAAATAAAACGAAAGCTGAGCATAAAAGCATGGGAATCTGTTTCCAAATGCAAAATTTGTAAAACAAAACTGGCAGAAAAGGGGCAAAAATCAAAATGAGACAGAAAAAGATCTACTTATGCTTTTTCATCTTGATTTTTTTTTTAAATAGCCCTGGAGTAATAAGAATGGGTGGCTCTTGGACCAGCTAAGCATGAATTCCACCAGCAAATGGCTTCCTGTTTTAAAATGTTCAAAGCCAAGAAAACGGAGCTTGGGGTTTTTTCTCTCTCTCTCCTTTTGGGATTAGTTACAAGCGTGTGAGGTATGTGCTTTCATTTCAGGCCAATGCAAATGTTTTTGCATCTCTCTCCCACCCTCCCCCCTCCACTCTGGTCTCCCAAAAGGATGGTAAAATTTGACCAAAATGTTTTCGTCTTTGACTAGGAAGTTCAATGATTAGCCTTCATTGAATCTGTAAACATTCATGCTTCCTGTTAAAGACAGGAGGAGGAACTACTCAATGTTGGTCTGTTTTACTATTTGCACCTGCAGGGATCTGTTCTCTAGACTGAGGTGCCCAAGCAATTGGGGAGGAGACTGTCAGGATGTCTGAAGCTGAGGCCGGCTACTTCCCTCCTTCTCAATACACTTGAACCTATAATTCGTAAGGTCCAGTTGTGTTTCTTTAGTCACCTCAACTTCAAATATTATTTTGTACAGCATGTTCCCCATAGAATATCTTTACAAAATAACGAATGCTCTAATTACCTTCCAGAGAGTGAAAAATAACACACCCACAAGAACGATATGTAATCACCTGTGCTCCAAAAGTCTTAGGGAAAGGTATTTATTGAAACCACTGGAATGCTTTTATTTTATCCTCCTCACCAATTAAAAAACTATCAAGTTACCCTTTCCAGCCACTTTTATAAAAACGAGACTGAGCTTATGAAATGGACTGTTTTTCTCTCCATACTTTGTTTCATTTATTTTGAACACGCTCATAATTTAAACCCAACACTATAAATGTAGATGTTTCCTAACGCTGGAATGAGTTGGCTGTCTTGCCTCTGATGACCTTTCAGTAAGTCCAAAATGAGGATGCTGGGTTATATTTTTGTTTTGTTTTTTATTTAAAGTCATTGCTCTTTATAGCTTTTCCTTTAGCCAGTTGAACAGTTAGGTCATTTTTGAGTCTGGCCTTTATTCCATGTGACTCTCTTTGAGTAAACAAACAGCAATTTCCAGCTTAATATAAACAGTGTACTTTAGTCACATAGTTTCAAAGCAGTCACAAGACTAACTGTACTCTCCTTGCCTTTTTAGCCCTTCATGCTGTCTTAAATCTCTCTCTTTTTCCTTTGTCAAATGTCCCTATACTTCTACTGCATTCTTCTATTGCTTCTTTAATTCAGAATGTCATGCCAGGAGGGTTCTGCAACATACTAAGCCACAGCTCATTTAAACATGGCTTGTTAAATAAACCACCATGGACTAAAAGTTCAGACATAATGACAAACCATAAACAGCTCCCCCCACCCCCATAAATCATGGTGGCAATCCACAGTGGATGAGTTCATAGAACATTCCAAGCCAAAAGTAAATAAACTACATTATGCTTCATGTGAGATGTGTGCACAATTGCTACAAAGTACTAATTGTGTAAGTACTGTAAACAGTTTTGTGCTGCCTTTCCCAAATGGTACCATGTTTATAATGCAGGATGCCATAACGCCGTTTTAACAGCGTAATTGCTTTTAACTAACAACTATGTGAGAAGATCCTAAGGATGATGACAAAGTGAAAAAGCATTCACATTGGAAGGATTTTAAAGAGAGTTTACCCAGAAAATGTTGTGAATGTTTACTGGATTGCAGATCCATACTTCCATAAGTTACTCCAGTATGAGCAAGAGCCACCATCATTTCTCTAGAGCAGAAACTCAAGAAATTGACTTCCACTCACCTCTAGTCAGCAAGGAACATAAATTCCACCCATGTGTCAATTTTGAACTGTACCTGGCCGCAGCCCTCTCTCTGTTCCTCAGTTGCCACACGGGGGGGAAAGCGGGGAAGGAGGTTGGAATGCATTACTAGACACAACAAAGAGCTTTCTCATGAGAACCAAGGTCATCTCCATTGGCAACAAATAAGGTTGGGAAAGGAGTGCCTAAAGAGCCCGCCAATTAACTTAATTGGCCAACATGACCTGTGATATTTGGGGATGGGGTTATTTCCTAGTTCAATTATACTTAAACCTTGGGAAAGATTTAGATTTCGCTTTCATTGAAGCTGTGCTGATATGACATACTCATTAAAGAAGACTTTTGAGAAGGAGCCAAGTCTCAGGGTTCTGATTTCTTGAGTTAATTAATTGGAATCTTGACACCATGGGTTTTTTTTTTCTGTCTGTCTATAAAAATAGTGTTTTGCATTCTGCACCAGCTCAAACTGTAGTGTCCAATTTGTGGGTCACACTTCAATTCCTTTGAACCAAACATCTCATCTTCAGTTGGCTATGGCACCTGTGGAGAGAAAGTCCTCTGTTGCTTTCTGCCTTCCACCTACACTTTTTTAAAAACCAGGTTATCAGCAGAATGGTGAAAAGTTGGACTTTATTAATGCAATATTGAAAGGATGGACTTGTTTTTATCCCTTTTTTAAAAAGTCTGTTATACTCACCAAGAATTTACATTCTCCTTCTAACTCAGGAAAATAGTAAAACCATAATATCACCTTCCATAAAGAATTGAGGAAGCCACAAATCAGAGGCTGTGGTAGGCATGTTTTGTACATAACATCAAACCATCACTGTATCCAAACAAAGAATGTGGTTGAACTCCAGAAAGGGGTTTGTTTAAATCAACTTCTTTTCTGGTTGCTTAGCATATGGAGGATGAGTAGCTATGATATATATATATATTTATACACACACCAACTGCTACTTAAATGCACAATCACATCACCACCCTGCACAGATCAACTCCGTAGCCAAGACTCTCAT
>JANHFM010001692.1:23906-40797 GCA_032468115.1 Grayia smithii | reverse complement strand
CAGCCTGAAACAGCTGAGAGTCGGGAGGCCAATCCAACTGTGCTGAAGCTGAAATGGGCTGTTTCTTCTTGCTGCTTGCTGCAAGGAGGTAAATTGCTAGGAGGCAGAGGCTAAAGGGTGGGGGCCAAAGGGTGAGGAGGGCTACATTTGGTATATAAGATGCACCCAAATTTTCACCCCCTTTTAAGGGGGAAAAAGTGTGTCTTATACTCCAAAAAATACGGTATATTGAATTCAATTCAACTGTGGCTCCATGTGGAAACTTCCACTCTTTCCCATTATGATCAAAATACATTTTTAGCCAATTCAATGAGATCTAGATGAGGTCAATAAACGTGGAAAAATCTGCACAGAGAACCAGGCTTTTTTCAGAGGCTTTCAGAGATCAGGAATTTTACTGATTAGTTTGTAGATGTCCTGGCTGACTTTGTATAAATTATTTGTATCTCATCTAATCAGTTTTGACAAGGATGAGAAATTTTGCTGATTAAATTTTATATAAGAAACATTTGTTTGTCCTATAGGAAAATTAAGAATATGCTCAGATTGTTGAAGGATGTTTCTTATTATACAACTGGTATCATGTGCCTTCTTTGTAATAGTTGTACCACCTGCAGTCATATGCTGTGGGACTAGAGATTTCATAGCATGATTTATTTTTCCATCTTCCCATTCTCCATGGTTGAGACAAAGATTTGCATTAAAAAGAAAAACAAAACAAAACCACAAGTGCATGTACTGATTTTTTGAAACATCCTCAGCATGTGTTAGATTTCCATTCTTTGACAATCCATGTGATCACTCAGAGGATTTGAGAGAATTAAGTTTTACGCACAGCACACATTGCAAAGAACCAAGAAGAAATAGAACTCATTCTTTAAAGAGATTTACTGGAAGAATTAGCTGGGATAAACTTGTCATTGTTAACATTAAATGTTCTTTTCTGGCTCTTATAAGGTAATACAGAAAAATCTCTGTTGTCACCTGGCTTAAAAGGCCTTTGAGGCAAGATCTCAATGTAAAGATATTGAGGTGTGAGATTGCTCATGGATAACATAGCAGTTAAAAAATGTGCATGCGAGAGGTGGAAAACAACAGTGCTACTTCTTGCTATAATTAATGGTACCTATGCCAGCCCTAGTTTTAAGCTAGTGTGATTGAGTTCATAGTTTAGAGAGGATTGAGATATGGTGCCTTCAATTCCTAACATTTTAGATAGACAGGGTTTGGGGAATTGTAGTTCCATAGTTCCTACCCACAGTTTTAGACATAGACATCAAAGCAGCTGAATCCGTTTCAATGTGCAAATAGCTGTAAATCTAAATAATAGAAAAAGGTATCCTATGACGTGATGATCACTTAAATTAATTTATCACAGTGAGGTTCTATTTGTTTTCTGTGAAGTGTCTTTAAATTAAATTCCGAATGTTCATGTTACTATAATCAATCAAGAGCAATCTTGTAAAAATAATTTATTTAAAGAGACCTTTAGACAGTTATTCTTGAGAGCTGTGTTTTGAAGCCTAGTTTTTTTTTTCATTACTACTAGGCTTCACTCAAGCTCTCATTGTGATCTTGATTTTCACCAGCATGGATGACATTTGGGTAGTAATGCCCAGATCTGGGATTATAGGAAGAAATCTCTGCTTCTTCTAAATCATATAAAAGGCCAAGTTGTTATTATTTTATGTTATTACTATTGTTAGTATATGCCAACTGCAACCTCCTACAAACATAGAGACTGTCACAGTGATACTGCAGAATAGATTAAATTAAAAAAATAATTATAACAAACTCTTGATTGTGCTTTTGAAAAAAAAAGGGGGGGGGAGTAATTTGCATCACAAACAGAAGAAGGAAGCAATACATAAATCAAATTGTGGGGTCCTGGGTGCTTGGCTGTTTTCTTGTAGATGTTTTATTACCTAACTAGGTAACATCATCGGTGCTAGAATTGAGGGGGGTTTGCGCTGTTTATATACAAGTGGCTTGCTCTATGGGTGTTTGTAAGAGTATCTTAGGTAGCTCCAGTGGTGGGATTCAAATAATTTAACAACCGGTTCTCTGCCCTAATGACTGGCTGGGTGGGCATTGTTGCATATTCATACGTACCAGATGAAGGGCCTTGACCGGCGACCAGCGACGCTGATTGGCTGAGACAACCTCTTCAGGGAAGCGGGAGATTCCAGCACCTTCATTGGACAGCTCCGTTTGGAGCAGAGTATAAATAGCTGTCACCCACGTTCGGGTTTGTTGTTAATTAAGTACTGTTGAATAAAAGAGTTGTATTAGACTGCCGTCTCCTCAGTTTGTATCCACTATCGTTAATTTAATAGGCATGGCCATAGCGGGCGGGGCCAAGGGATGTGACAGGCAGCATTTGGCCTCCTGCACCCCTCCGGGAGCAAAAATGGGCTGCAGGCCCCCCGCACCCTATTTTGGGCCTAGTAGGCCTCCCTGCAGCCTCCTGGGAGCAAAAACAGGGCACGTGAGGACTCCTGAAAGGGGCAGGGCAGGAAGGGATGGGGCCAGCCAGCAATTTAACAACCAGTTCATCCAAACTGGCCCGAATGGCTGAATCTCACCACTGTTTGATTGTTTATCTGAGTTGGTAGTTCCTTGATAGTACTGTTTACTGTTGGTTGATTGTTGGTCTAGTATCAATCCAGGTGTAAATCTCTGTTTGTTGGTGAAGAGGTGTTTTGATCCTTTTGTTTCCTTTTCAGCTTTTTGATGTCTCCTTTGAATGGTATGTGGATGTATTAATCTTTATGTGCAATTACAATAAATGTGTCATTCTACTTAATTTATGCTAATAATCCCAATAATAAAACTATTACACCTTTGAAACAAAATGCTGCTCCTTATGTCCCTAGTTGGGCTTGAGGACAATTTCTCTTATTTGTTCTAAACAAGGTCACCTAACCACATTAAGTTCAACTATATAAACTCCATCCATCAACTTGAATAAAAGTTTATAATTGAAAAGTGACCATGAAATAGCTAATTATTTATAAAAACACATGGAAGGTCCTCTTTGACTATCAGTTAAGAAAAGTCACTGCAGAACTTCATTAGCTAAGAATCAGAAAATCCCCAGGAGAGCTTGCTTGCAAAGCCTATTTGAGCTCAGACATTTCATTCTCCACAGATTTATCAGAAGCTGGGATTTCTTTTTCTTCTTTCAGTAAGTTATCTTAATTGCAGAACAAAAAGCCCATGTATCTCAGTACATAACTGGGAAATTATCTGACTTTTATAATAAAAGTATGTAGCCAAATCAAGCCACAATTTCTTTCATGGTTGACCTCCAGTTTTAAGCTAAATTCCTGTACATCTCCATTGATTTCAAAAGCTTTTGAGTAGATATTATTATGAAATACAATAGAATGTGTCATGCAAATAAGGTTATCTGAAAGCATTCAATATTTCACCAATTTATGTGGTTATTTTCCCCCAATTTCACCCTAAATATTTTTAATAAATAATTCAAGGTGGCAAACATATCCAATGTACTTTTTCCTCCTCCTATTTTCTCCAGATCAACAGCTTGGTTGTGGATGTTGGATGAGCTGGGCTCAGAGAGAGTGACTGATCACAAGTCACCCAGCTGGCTTTCATGCCTAAGGTAAGACTAGAAGTCACAATCTCCTGGTTTGTAGCTTGCTATCTTAATCACTAGATACAACTCAATAAGCATATTTATCAAATGATGCTGAAGGTCTAGGTGTGTTGTTGAAAAACAGAGTTGTGGGTCATGTAGTGTATTTTCTGTTGCTTAAGGTAACCTTCTGTTTTCAATTGTAGGAGAAGATGCCATGCAGTCATCAGTATGCAATTAAAATTCAACTGACAATCTGGTTAACATTCATACGTAGATTGAGGGTATATTCTATCTTTTATACTGTAAATAAACCTTGGTTTTGGAAATCAGTATTTCATCATAGTTTATTACCATGATCCAACATTAGCTTGTTGGGTCAGACTTATTGTTACAAGTCACATTTCCATCCTGAACATGAACTCACATGATTGATAATATAGACTTAGTGAGGGCAATTCTGGTCTCAATTGCTATTGTAAGTTGAGGAATACCATACACATCTCTATTATAATTCCGTAATTATAATTCTGTATTTTCTACATTTTTGAAACTAATGAGCTAGGGTGTGTGTGTGTTTTTCTTTAAAGCATTCTAATTAGTTTCCAGTTTTGTTTTATGAATACCCAGCTTGTGACACATTGTAATTCTACAAAACTTCTAGACTGTTTTTTTAAGATTGTGGTAGTATAAATATATAGTTGGGTTTACTTTTTAAATTAATCATATTGTTACAAAGATTTTATTAATGAATTTGTTTTTAGCAGTCTTTTGTCGGGTCTTTACAAATTTATAGTCAGGCCATATTCTGTTTAAGACTTCATAATGAAAACAATTACATCACATAATACAGTTCTTGCCAATAAAATTCAAGAAGGTTTTGATGAGTGCTGGCTTGCAAAAACCTCATTCAGCTTGTATGACAACACCCATGGTGTACATTGCTATAGATAATTCACTGACATTTACTGGTTGACTTCATTTATTATGACAACATGAATGGTGTATACTTTTTCCCCTAAAAGCAGAACTGCTGATGGTTCTGTTTGAAAAGATCCTCTCACGGTGTCTCTTTTTTGTCCTCAAGTGACATTTACCATACTCTGCAGTTCCATCTCAACACTCCTTTCAGGGTTGAAGCACTGATTGGTTAGATTAAGTGCCATCAAGTTGATATCAACTTTTAGGGACCCCCTAAAAGGGACCATATAGATAGATTTTCTTTCGCAATTGAAATACTACCGTGTTTCCCCGAAAATAAGAACCTCTCTTATATTTTTTTGAACCCAGAAATAAGGGCTTGGCCTTATTTTTGGGAGGTCTTATTATTTTGGGGCACGTGGAGCAAGACGGGGCTTCTCTTGCCATCTTACCTGATTTCCAGCTCTGTCTCCCTAATCCTAACCAGAGGAAGTGGTGGGGACCGACTGCGCATGCGTTTAAATATTTTTGGGGAGATCTTATTTTCAGGGAGGTCTTATTTTCGGGGGGGGGCTTATTTTAGCGCATGCGCTCAAAAGCCCAATTGAGCCTATTATCAGGGGATGTCTTATTTTCAGGGAAACGGTAGATTAATCTTTGCAACATGAATCTCCTCTATGGATAAATATTCTGTTATAAAATCTTCTGACAGTAAATGTCTTCTATGATAATCTTTCTGGATCCTCAATCTGTGATTAATTTCATCAGAGCCATAAAACTATTTTTTTGAAATTTTTGCATTGACTCCTTTCTGATTAATTGTGTCCTAATAATTCTGCTAGTGTTTTTCCACTTCAGCTCTTGTGATTAGGCCTCAAAATTATTTTTTATGAAGTTGCTTATTGTTTATTTTATAAGATATTTTAATTCTGTTGTTCTTCAGAGTCTTTTAGGAATGGGGTTGTTATCAATATTATGACATTAAAAATAAATAGGCACTAATTTATTTTGATGTGATTCTATTCTGCCCATTAATTTGCAGTCAGAGATTTGCTTGGTACATTAAGTAACAAGAGGAAGCCAGGAGACATTCCTCTGTACACTTTCTACCCCCCACCCCCATATTCCTAATTAATTGTTAACATTAACTAATCACTTACTAAACTAAATAAACAAATGATTTTTTAAAGTGAAGCAACCAAGAAGTTAGTGGAATCACCTGCTGTCGGGCTCGACAACTCTCCCAACACCTCCAAACAGACGAACGGATGTACAGAGAGGCTGAGATCAACCAACAAGCCAACTTACCGAAGGGGATATGCACATGGTGTGGTGAAGGGTTAAGGCGGACGGGTGTAGGGTTTCACGGTGAGATTTTCGCGGCCGGTGATAGAGTATTCAGCGGGACACACCCTGAGTGGTGATTGGCGGCTGCAACCCGTGCCGCTTGAAAAGGGCGTTGGAAAGCAGAAGTTTCCAATGCTGGCTTCATTCTGTTTGAGCTTGGCTCCACCATAATTCCATAACGAATAAACCCACTTGAAAATCATCGGTTTGGTGGTGTTTTACTTGTGTGTACATGAACTCTTTTAGAAAGGCAGTCTGCAATGCATTGCAGCAACCAATCTCTAGACTGGCAGAATCTCCAGCTCTTTTTTACATCACAATTGCAGTTGTGAGGGAAGCTAATTGTTGTATAAAGTGGGGGTAGCTGGCAAAAAAAAAATCAATTACACCTTGTGTAGGTCTTATTTTACTAATATATGGTGCAAATTTCTCCATGGGAGTCTTTTCACTTGAAATATTATAATACAGACTTTTACAGGGTCAGTTTCTTGTTAGATGTGGTAATGCTTGTTCTTTCTGTAAAAGTATACAGATGGAGGTGGTAAGAAGCAAACTGCATATGCAGTGACTTTAAAAATGATGAAGAAAATTTGCTACATTGATCGCATTTTAATGATAGTCATTTGGGATAAAGCTTTGCTAAGAGCAAAAATGAAATATGTGCTCCTCTGTAAATGGCAACCAGCTTTTTCCAAAATAAGAAATGTGGCTGGATTCCAGTACATCCTGTGTCATTTATTTAAAGCTAGCTGACTAATAATACTATATGGAAGTATAATTAATAAAATGCACTTCTTTCTCTCATTTACTTTCTCCTGTTCTAAGACTGTTAGTGGAGGAATGTTTTGCCTTCTGAATAATTACCTTCCAGTCTAAAATGCAAACAGCAATTTTTGCAGACCTCGCAATTTTATACTTGTGGATTACAATTAATTTGTTGGAAATAATAATGGGTAAAAATGGACTGAATCTTCTTTCCCTAAAAAGAATGTGTTGGGTTTCATATAAAATGATGCACTTAGTAAAAAGTAATTTTAATAGAGCAAGTATATGAAAGTACAAAATAACTTTTTCTTTATAAAGAAATCCTGAGTTTTAACAGTTTTACCATTTGCTTAGTTCGTATTGTTACCCACCACATGAGCACCACAAAATGAACAGTAAATAATGTTGATATATTCATTTGTCATTATCGTATTTCTGTAATTTCGGACTTTAAACTCCTCCTTATGCAGTGGGAAAGACTGCAAGTTGACTGCCTTGACTTTTTCTTGAGGTAAATGTTGCTTTCCAAATTTACAGATTGTTTGTTTCATTACCATTGGCAAGTGACTATAGTATCGATGACACCATTGTTTAGAGAAATGTGCTGCAGCCAAATTGTTGTCTTCATTGTCAAATTATTTAACCAAAATGTCATTTAGGTTTACATGACCACACAAGAATTTTCGGTGGTGTGATATGCTGTTGATCCAAGCATGCAATCGGAGTTCAAGTAGGTATTAGCATGTTCTACATTTGGACATGAGACGGAGGTGATAAATAGACATTACATCCTGGCAAAGATTAATTCCTGCTGGCTGAGGATTCTGTGTAAAGAAAGTGAGGAGAAGGGAAGGCACAGGACAAAATGTTTTCTGAACACAACAACCTGAACATGACTCTGTGTTTGTGTAAGACTATATGGAAACAGATTGTGGGGTGAACCAGCTTGTCAAGCAGAGATTATCTTATTACAATGCCTTGTGATCTGGAAACCACATCTTATACATCCTTTGAAAAAAAGCAACAAAAACACAAAGTAATGTCAGCAGTGTGCAGAAAAAAGAAAGAAAGATCCTATCCCTTGTCTAATTTCTCATTTGACAAAGGTGGGACAACAGAAGAAGGAGCAATTAGTGACAAAACTGATTCTGCCATGGCTCTTTATTTTCTTATTCTATGGCTTCAATAGAAAATGCTGGTTGGGTAAAATAATTCAAAATAAGTTTTACATTATTTAAAGAGACAGTGATTAGCCTATGAGGCATCAAAACCAAAAACTGCAGACTGACTTTTCAATGTTACATTTGATATCTAATTTTTAAGAGTCCGGTGTTAGCTTTGTTAATTTATCTTCTTTTTGTGGGGGAGGAATATGTAGGTATAAGTCAGTGGTGGGTTGCTCCCGGTTCAGCCAGTTCGCATGATCTGGTAGCGGTGATGGTGTGATGTCACCGAACCAGTTCTCCGCGGCTGGGAGCTGGGTCCACCCGCACACCTGTACCTGCTTTTTTCCTCTCTACACATGCACAGAGTGCTCATTTTGATCTTTTTTCCTAGTAGACTAGTAAATGTGCATGCGCGGAACACGCGTTCTGCACAGAGCGCACGTCGATCACATGCAAAAGCATGTGCATGAAGAGAACCGGTAGTAAAGGTAAGTAGAACCCACCCCTAGTATAAATGCAAAGTGGTTAGGTGACTGGGTTTTTTTATTATTTTTCTAAAAAAAAGACTCATGGAGGACAGTAAAAAGTGACCTTCAGGAAAGGGTCTTCCCATCTTAGGCACAGTAATCAATTGGAGTAGAGTACTTTCAATAGAATGAAGTGAGGCAGATGAACTGGGCAATATTGGTCTGCTGGAATAGAAATTCAAATCAGAAAAAGGTGGGGTTCTCAGTAGCCGGTGGGAATAGAGGATGCCATCATATTTCCTACCCTTAAGTGGTCAGTGGTTTGGGCTAAGGCAAACTGCCTGAGAATTCCATAGGAAACTTGTATTGCAGTGTTTCTCAACCTTGGCCACTGGAAGATGTGTGGACTTCAACTCCCAGAATTCTTGTATCTGATTGAAATTGTTTTATGCTATTGCTTTTAGTGTCAAGCAATCTTTTACATTGGGCCTTCAGGCCTGCCACATTTTCTACTGTGGGAAAATGGGAGGGGGGATTGTATGAAGTATGGGAGATATATAGTCATAATAACATTCCTTTCTCAGAGAGTCAAGGATGCCTTGCCCTGGCATTTGGAGTCGGATGACTGGGAGGTATCTCCAGTTTGGACAGTGGATGATTAGACCATGTGATGAACCTGTGGGCACTGGGCAGGACTTGAACTTTCACCTGGGTGAGGAAACCCTGGAAACTTTCAGATTCAGGTTTTCCCAGATGTGCCAATATGACATCTCTAATAAATTGGAACTTCGAGAAATCTTACACCGCAGAATCTTTTATGGTTGGGGGTGTTACTTGGAACCCTGTTCACCATACTTATGATTTTTTAAATATATTAATTCTAAGATCATATGAGAATAATTTATTTGTGGGGATGAACTGGTGATTTATGGAATTGCCAATTGAAAAGGGGTGAATAGGAAAGGAAGAGAATTAGGATGCAATTTTTATGGAGGAATGAGGATAAGATTGTTTGCAAGTGTTCTAAACAATGTCAAAATTTGTTTCTTTATGTATTTTTTCTTCTATTTGTATCTATATGCTGTTTTCTTTCTAAAATCTATAAAATTAATATACAAAGAATAGTTTATTTTCATATTGGTGAATAAATTGATCTGGAATATTAACCTGTATGGTTTCATTTTGTATTGTAATTCCACAGTTTGGAACTAGCATCAATAGCATTGTTAACACAATTCTGAATTAATCAATGTATGATAAACACATGCATTTCTTAGCTATATCTACAGTAATTCATCAAATTATTAAGAAATATGGATTTTTCAGGCCTGGAATATGGTTAAAAGAATAGTAATAATAGCAGGAAAACTGAAGAAAGAGACAAAAGGCCTAATTCTGACTGCACAAGGCCAAACCTTAAGAACAAGTGCATACAAAACCAGAACTGAGAGCACAGCAGAAGCTGGCAAATGCCACCTCTGCAAAGAAGCTGAAGAAACAGTGGACCAAATGGTTAGCTCCTGCAAGAAGATCGCACAGACCGACTACAAACAATGGCGTCACAAAGTAGCAACAATGGTGCATTGAAATATTTGCAAGAAGTACTGTTTGCCTGCAAGCAAGAATTGATGAGAATACAAAATAGACAAATATATACAAAATAAAGAGATTAAAGTACTCTAGGACTTTAGAATTCAAACAGAGAAGTAGCTGTTACATAGCATCTTAGACTTAACAACTGTCAATCAGAAAGACAAAAAAGACAGGATAATGGATATGGCAGTCCTTGGAAACAGCAAAAGAGAAGAGAAAGAACTGGAGACAAAAACCACAAAATATAAAGGCCTCCAAATAGAAGTAAAATGACTGTGACAATGAAGAGCAAAGATAGTACATTAGCAACAGGCTCTTTGAGTGTAATCTCAAAATAATTTGAAAATTGACAAAGTCACCATTGGTCAATTGCAAAAGGAAGCTTTATCTGAAACAACTTACATCCTATACAATAATTTTAATACTATCAAACAGGAACATCTGCCTATCCTAGGTCCTTGGGAAGGACTCAATATGTGGATAAAAATTGAAGTGAAGAACCAGGTCTTCATGCTTCTTCTAAACAACCACAGAATGGGGGAAATGCTGGTTTCACAGGGAACCACATTCCAGAGGTTAGGTGCTGCTACAAAGAAGTCATGCTTCTGGAATCCCAATAGATGATATTCTTTAATCAAAGGAATTTAGAGCATATCAACCTTGTAGGATTGAATTAGCTGGGCAGATGTTATGAGAGACATACAGTCACTCAAGGCTATGCCATGTAGGGTTTTTAGGTAACAACCAGCATCTTAAATCACACCTGGAAGCAAATTATACAGGGTTGGAAGAGAATTTACAGCAATGGATTATTGATATTGAAAGTTGTCCTTTTAACACCTGAATGGAGTGTGTGAAAGGGACAAAGGAAGAAAACTTAAAACAAAATGGTCAAAGTTTTGGGAACAATTCAGTTTATAAGTTTATTTTTCCTTTTTTGAGAATGGAGGTCACCATATCAACCTCTAACCTTCTCCAAATTGATGTCTTTCTTTTACATTTAATCTCCATGTTATACTGGGATTGAACTTTTGGCTAGGAATGATAATTAAATATATTTGAGATCATCAGGTTTTAGTTTATTTCTGGATTTTAGCCTGAAAACTCAAAGTAGCATAAATGACAAGCTACCCTAACCTTCTTTCCACAATAATAATCCTTTCAGACCAATTTGGCTGAAAGAAAATAGCCAGCTGAAAGTCAGCCAGGGAGTTTCTGTGGTCATCTGGAGAGCTCTTCAATCCCAGTCAGGCACTATGAACTGGGGGTCATACTTATAAGCAGCTAGCAGAGCCTTTGGATTGATATTTTTTGAGAGAATGTTTGAAAATAATTTTCACATAGGCAGTGTCTGAGAATAATCATTTAGGTTGGAAAGAAGTGTCAAATTGTTTATCTCTTTCAGAGTTTGGGATGCCATTATGAAAAAGAAAGAAACTGACTGAAAAAAAGAGGCAGGTTTTACAGTCTAATTTGTTCTCTGAAGGCCAGTAATGTAATCTGAGAAGCATGTTTATAAATATTCTAAACCCTCTTGAATTTTGTGAAGAGAAAAAATAGCAAGGAACAGGCCCTCTCTTATCCTTAGACACGATGTGGGTGTAACTCGTGATATGAGAATACCACACGTCCATCTGTGAAATAGATATACTGAAAATAACAATAAACAAAATTAGATCATTATTTTGAGGGCTTGGAAGCAATGACGTCAGCAGTCCTGCAGAAGCCAGAGAGCAAAGCAATTACCACACATCAGTGGTAATGGCTAAATAGATCAATAGATTCAAGACCTCTCTTGCTATTTTGGACATTAGTTCCATCTTATGCATATCAGCAAGAAATATATTAACCGTTTAGCAAATCCTATGCATTTCTCCTTAGAAGTGACTTTGAAATGTTGGTTTCAGTGGAGGTTACTCTATTCTTCAAATTCTGGACATTCAAATATTTCCCAAATGATGCATATTTGGTTCTCATCATTGGCCTTTAAAATTTGGACATATGGCAGATGCAGTAACAACTGACAATATTTGATAGCTGGCATTATCTGACATTTAACTTTCATCTGAAAAATAAATCTAACAGCTGGCCTGCATCAGAAGACCATACTGAGCCACATTTGACACCAAGCAGGTGTGTGTCAATATGTGACATTAAACTGACAGTTGACAGGCAACAAAAGTCAACATTTGGCAATGCAGATGCCTCAGAATAGAACTTTGTAAATTTTATAGGAACTTCATGAATTAATTGCAACTGGACTTTGATGTCAACCGTTCCATTCTATAACTCAAATGCCATGCTTCAGAATAAAAATATGTTTGATGCAATGCCAAAGACTTCACTGTAGGCAGTTTATTTAAAAATTTCCTGGGCACAGCTGTACCCTGACTATTTCTTAGGGGTCAGGTGATACTTTTTTGCATACACCTAACACATAATTTCCTATAACTAAAAATTAACCAAGAAAGGTTTTTTTTTTTTTTAGCTACAGCAGTATTTCTAGCCTGAACATTTGTGGCTGTTACAGCAATAACTTAGGTATCATTACTCATTGTGGGATACATAGCTTTCTTAATTCAGCAACCACTAGCAAAGGAAATACAATTACCAACTGGAAAGGCAGATTAATTGGGATAATCTTCCCACATTTACAATGCTCTCCAAACATGTTCAATGTGCTATGCAAATAAACTGTATAGGTCAGCACTGTAACAGGCAGCAGCTAATTGAGTGCTTTTTAACAGGGGACAAACTCCTGTTTAGATATAGATATAGAATGTTTTTTTTCCTCTAGGATGTGGTCACTGATGAAGATCCTTCCTTTACCCAGATGGTAAATGCTATCAGGAGTGAGCAAAAGAAAATGCCCCTGGAAAAGAAAAGGAAGGTGACAGTGTTTTCACAAGTTAAGCCTGTGATATACACAACCATATGCGAACTTATGAAACAGGGTTCAGATTCAGCAGGTTCTGACAGGTTCTAGAGAACCAGTAGCGGAAATTTTGAATAGTTCAGAGAACTGGCAAATACCACCTCTGCCTATGGGATAAGAATGGAGATTTTGCAATACCCTTCCCCTGCCACGCCCACCAAGCCACGCCCACAGAACTGGTAGTAAAAAAAATTGAATTCCACCACTGTTAGGAAACATATAAAGAATGGTTGCAAGGACTGGGTATGGCTAGTCTAGAGGAAAAAAAAGACTATGGGTGATGATAGCAGTGCTCCAATATTTGAGGGGCTGCATAAAGAAGAGGAGGGTCAACCAGTTTTCCAAAACACCAGAAGGCAAGATAAGAAACAATGGATGGAAACTAATCAAGGAGAGAAACAACTTAGAAATAAGGTGAAACTCCCTGTAGTGAGAACAATTAACATTATTTAACCATTAACCAGTGGAACAGCTTGCCTCCAGTTCACTAGAGGCTCTTAAGAAGAGACAGGTATTTCCCTGGAATGGTTTAGGATCTCCTGCTTGAACAGGGGGTTGGATTAGAAGACCTCCAAGGTCCCTTCCAACTCTGTTAGTCTCTTAACTTAATAATGTTAAAAGTGTGTCATTAGCTCCCCACCAACTCAAAGGGGCAAGAGTGGGAGATGACATTTATCAAAGAGGACCAGAGTAGATGAGGCCATGAGGAAGGAAGCAATTTACCAGAAGGCAATGCTGTTATCCAGTGCTTCCTCTCATCACCTAATCATTAATGACTTCAGTTTGCTTCCATCTTTTCCCTGGGGAGGTGGGTATATTTCTGAATAAAGCACCAGTATGATGCAGCCATCTGTCATCTTCTTTTTAAGAAGCCCACAAGCTTCTTGGAAACAGAACTATCTCTGAGACATAAAGTCAGGGTCAAATCAAGCTGGACTCCTAGTGATTTCTTGTATGCCTACATGCAGTTTTCTTAATCAAAGGATAAAAGGTGAATTGTCAGAACTTTCCTTCTGAAAAGTTTTTTGACTTCGCAGTCTAGCCATCCAGCGAGCTCTGCGGCAAATCATGATGACTGAGGAAGATGATACCCTTGGTACTTATATCTGACTCAAATTTGTTTAATTTCAATATTTTAAGATATGCTGAATAAGGATAATAAAACCCCAAATAAAGCCAGAGACAAAATAGCTTACCCAGGCTATACATTAATATTAATACATTAACAAAACTCAGACAGGGCATCTTCTCTGGCTTAAGAAGATAAATCAGAGAGCTATTAAACCGTTTTTATAATACATTGATGACTGTGAGCACCTAGTGTGAGGATCTGAATTCTCTGTGAAATGTCAAATTCATAGCAGTAACTTCTCATTCATACAGATATGGCTCTATAGATAGCAAGTTTATTCTTTAAAGACAATCCTCTCTTCTTTTTGTCCAATACAAACTAAAAACAACCATTTTAAAACAGCAGGATCTTAGACCTTTGAAAATAAGTAGATTTCTTTTTTTAAAAAAACAATGCCACTGTCAAAAATAAGAGTGATTGAGTGAAAAATATTTAGCTCAGAACAAGCCAATAGCATCTCCTCATAAAAACGTTCACCGAAGATTTCTTCCATAGATTTTATTCCCTGAATTTATTTTGGGACAACATAATAATTTCAAACCTTAAAAATGAGAGCAATTTGAGGTTTAAGGCCAATTTAGATAACATTGCAAAAGTATGTGTCTCAATGTATTTTAAATAAAAAAGGAGTAAATCAATGTGTGTAAAAACTTATTGGAGTGATTTTTCTGATTTGATCAGAAATTGCACATTTGTGTGAGAAATAAAACATTTAGACTTGTGATGGCTAAAACACATTTATTTATTTTATTGACAATGGCCAATTTTGGAGAGAAAGATTACAAATATTTTTTTTAAAAAAACCTTCTCATAAACAAGTTAGGCCATAATGAATGAAATGCATGGCACTGAAAACCAGAGCAACATATAAAAAGGAATTCTAATTCTAAGGTGTACAATTAATATTGTAGTGTTCCTTCAACTGCAGAAGATTTTTTTTCCTTTCTAACCAAACAAGCAAATAACATGGGTAAAAATGCCTTTTTTCCCCTTACTTTTTAAAACTCAAAATCCATGGGAAAATATTATTTTGCAGCTTTTTAGCTGTGCCAACATTTTCTCTGCATTATATAAGGAAGCTTGATTCCCCCACACACACCCATTGTAGGGATTTATTAGCAAAGAACCTTCCTTATGTACTTTTCTGCTTGCAAAGATTTCCCTTTTTTGCTTATTCTTCTTGGATGCATGGGTGGTCGTATGCAGCTGTCTGCATTATTCCCTATATCTGTTCCTTTTGTAAGCAACTCACCCATCCTGACAACTTTGCTCCAAATGAAGGTTGTTTATCCCAGACCTTTAACTGAATCACTTTAGTGTTTTAATCTGGACCATAATGTTTGTATGTTGTAAATGTAACCTGTCACGAAATTAGACTAATGTCATCTTTGTCACCAGTTCTGTGATCTGTTGCCCACACCAAGACTCATATGCAAGAGTCCCCACCTCTAAATCAAAAGAAACATCATGAGACTAACATTGGTGTTAGTCGCATGCAAAGCTACAAAGGGCCCACTCATTGGATACCAAGAAAGATAAACATATGGCAAAAATCTAAAGCCTGTTTCTGGAAAGCTACTTGGGGAGAACACATAATCCATTGTTCTGAGCATGAAAACATTATGAATCTGGACTGGGATATACTGTAGATATGGAAAAAGATCCAAGGAAACAAAGACTGGAAAGTAAAAGTCAGTGTCTTTCCCAAGACAAAGTCAAAAAGCCAAAGGAATAGAATAGAATAGAATAGAATAGAATAGAATAGAATAGAATAGAATAGAATAGAATAGAACAGAACAGAACGAATAAGAGTGGAGTGGAGTGGAGTGGAGTGGAGAGTGGAGTAGGGTAGGGTAGGATAGGACAGGATAGGATAGGATAGGACAGGATATGGAAGGGAAGGGAATTCTTTATTGGCCAAGTGTGATTGGACACACAAGGAATTTGTCTTTGGTGCATATGCTCCCAGTGTACATTAAAAAAAATACAGCCATCAAGAATCATAGGATATAAGGGTCTTTTCCTACCCATTCAATGCATGAAGTCCAACACAGAGGAGATTGCCAGGTCATCATATGTGCCTACTCCAAAGTAAAACCTCATTCTGCTTCATTTCTGGAGAAAGGCCAAGAAGATTGAGGGACTCCAGATGAGGGAGGTGTTAACTTTTGGTTTCCAAAATGGGTAAAACAAGCATCTGGGCTTGTGTTTTTGCTACAGGTCTCCAACGGTGCAGGCAACATGGCTGTTTCCTTGGTGGCTGATGAAAACCCTTTCTCCCAAGCAGCCTTGATTTCTGACGATTGCTTCATTCTGGACCACGGCACGGATGGCAAAATTTTTGTCTGGAAAGGTACAGCCGGAAACAAAAGCCAAAACGTGTTAAGAGACGGATTTCACATTTTAGGCCTCTGCAAAGCACTTGAAGTACAGTCAGAAAGCGGAGCCGGAAATGTTGTCGTTAAACAAAGCAGCTGTGAAGGGACCCGATTTGATGACTTCTTTTTTCTTTTGGCCGTGGTTGTTAAGTGAATCACACAGCTGTTAAGCAAATCAGGCTTTCCCCTCATTGACTTGGTCGGAAGCCAGCTGGGTACGTCACAAATGATGATCACATGGCCCTGCGGTATCGTAAATGCACACCAATTCCCGAGCACCTGAATTTGGATCACATGACTGTGGGGATGCGGTCATATAAACGGGAGGACTGCCTTTAGGTCACATTTTCCAGTCCCGACATTTCAGTTACAATATTGTTAATTGGTCAGATTAATTGCTTCGGACTCTTTAGAGCAGTGGTTCTCAACCTGTGGGTTGGGACCCCTTTGGGGGTCGAATGACCCTTTCTCAGGGGTCGCCTAAGTGGGGTGAGAGAAGTGGGGGGGCTGCCCATCTCTCTGCTCCTGCAACCCTGGCTCTTCTGTTATTGTTCCTGGAAGCCCTGCTGGGCGCTCGGCTGAGCTA
>JANHFM010001692.1:3845-14212 GCA_032468115.1 Grayia smithii | reverse complement strand
ACACACATATATGAATATTACTCTGGAAATATCCCAAAGGTGCTTTTTAAAGAGGAAACTGGACTTTCACCAGAATGTCCAGTTGCCTCTTGAAAAAGCACCTTTGGATAACTATGACCTGGATGACTAAGAATCTCCATAGACATTTCTCTGGAAATAATCTAAACATTATCAATGGAATTTATAAAGCTACCTCTGATGAATAAAATTGTTTTTCCTTATTAAAATGAGGCTCATTTTGTGTTACTTAATATAAATTTAAGACATTTCTAACTTCAGTGGGAACCTGAGCCAACAATTTTGCACAGTATTTCAACCCTTTACACTGGGAAAATTCTGCATCAACAAAGAGCACAATGGCATAAACTGGTGCAAATTGAAATCACTGTGAATTTCCAAGGCAAAAACTGAACCCCAGAAATCCAGTTATGGGTTCAATGGAATCTTATTACAATATAGGCAATGGAGTGTATTTTCTACCATTCTATAGGAAAAACAAGTTAGCTTAATGCATGCTTGCTAAATTACACTGTATTCATAATTTGGTTATTCAACAACTTCCTGGTATTTCCCAAGACTTGATCAATGACAGCTTTCATTTGCTTAAGAACAGAGAAACCTCCATTTAATGGGGAATAGTGCTTTTTCTCAGTACAATTACTGGATAAAACAAAAGAAAAAATGAAAGGAAGAAAATATTTTTCTATGCTAATTGGAGGGGGAGGCGGAATGATTCTCTCAAATCAAATCACTTTTCTTAAAGTGCAAAGTTCCTAGCCTGGTGTTACCAAGATATGTTTGGGGTACCATTTATAATCATCTCCAGGTTGTATGTCTATTGTCATCTATTGATAGCCAGTTGGATCAATTCCTTGTAGTAAAAAAAAGAACTAAGAAAAAGAATCAAGGGCCAGGACACTAGATGAGCAAACTATATTGTGAATATAATACAAAATATTTGCAAGAAAGAAAATATATTTTTAACATTTTTATTAAATGATAGTTTTAGAAATACATTAAGGCAATCAGTGCTGACTAAGACTGGATATTTTTGAGTGGATATAGATTTTGAATGGGAAGGTTTTTAACCCACTGTTTCTTTAAGAATTTTATTGACAAGAATTAAAATGCAATTGTCTCATATTAAAATACTGTTTCTTGCTTTCCATTTTTAGAAATATATTTTGTTTAAAAAGATTTTCAGTCTTTGGGGAACCATCAGTGAAATGGATGGGTCAATTTAAAACACCAAAATAAAAATGACATGCTCCTATGAGAAATACAGCTTTTCATAGTAAATCAAATTAATGTTTCTTCATTTAAACTGTAAGAAGACAGAACAGATTTTGCCAATGAAAACACTTGTAGTCATTTCAATGGTTGTTTTAATTGGCAAAAACTATCCATGTAATACCCCCTAATCTGTACAAAAATGTTATTGGGAAAATTTGAAGTAGACATGCATGACTGGTGGGCCACATTTACCCCTTCTCCTCACTCTGCATGTCACAACTGCAATGGGCTGAAACTGACAGCATTCTCAGACCATGGACCAAGAAAGATCTCTCTCATCACCATCTCCTTATGGAAATATCTTGGACTGAAAGCATGCCTTGATCTGAGGTAATGAAGAGAGGCAAAACATGAATGTGAAAAAAGGGGAAAAGTTGGCTTGGATCTCTTTCAATAAAATTATGAGACCCTAATTAATCTTTACATGGCGGCTGAATCACAGCCAACTAGATATTAAAACGGTTAGGTCTGTCTAACCGATCTTTCTAGGATCAGTAAAAGGTAACTACAGGATTCTAGAACTACAAGGAGCATTGGACTATCAACTATTAGTCACAAAACTTGGCTCATATTTTCACCTTGCCTTTGGGGAGCATGTAACATTGGTACAGAAGCCTAGCCATCCAACAGAAGAAAAACATGTCTTTAAATTCAGCAGAGGACCATTATGGAAACGATATCATTTTTTTGTTTTGCATATCATAGCTATGTAGTGGAAATTAAGATTTAAATTATTTCACAGGATATTATTCTAGCCTAGAAAGAAGTTCCCTAAGTGATGGGTGACCATGATATTGAGCAATTTTTCCCAGCTTGTCCTCTTGCATTTGTCCTGGGATTTCTTATATGTAGAAGGCAGTATAGTTAGCCGTATAGCCCATTCTATGTGTACACATTAATCATGCTTTGATTTACTCATTCAAAATGTTAATTATACTAACTCTACAATCATTTTCTAGATTACCTTCCAGCTAAGGATCTCTAAGAACTATCTAAATGAATATAACTATTGTGCAAACTAAAATAGAAGTCTAATTGAACATTTGTCAAAGTTCTTTAAAAAAAATTAAGTTTCTAAAATCAATCATGTATTCAAAGTTTTTTTTTGTTTTTTTTTAAACTATAGCTTGTGACTCTTGTTGGTCCTGGGGTAACATACATAGGGCTGGAGATGTTTTTCAAAATGATATCCCAGTTCATACTGAGTCTGAAGCTCAGAGAAGTTCCTGATGCTTGAAATGTTTATTTGGCAAACCTAGTGCTATAATTTGGCATGTGCTTCCAATGGCAAAAAGTTGTTGTGATATCCAAAGCATCCTGCAAGCAAAGTTGGAAGAGTTGCTGTTGTTGTGACTCTCACCCTTTTCAGTCTGACTTGAAGACTTTCCATTTATCCTTTTTTAAACAATGTTTTGATCCAATTATCATACAAATCTCTAGACATTTTCCTGTTTCTGCTGTTTTTACCCATATTTTATTTTTCATCTTATTATTAGATTAAATGTTCTTCCAAACTCATTTCTGTATTTTGCATTCTTTATTGTCCCTTAGACTTCTGTTTGGGCAAGCCTGTGGTCTTTTCAGTTCTCCTTTAGGCAAGACAAGGTGACTGCTTTGTTGTTACTGCTTATTGAGCTTTTTGGCTACCTTTGTGGTGCCTTTTCCAATCTGCAGTATCCTAGATATGTTTAACGTGTCTTCTTTGTTGTTAGTTAATTGGGAGTTTAATTTCCTGCCACAGAGCACAGAGCAGAACACTCCATTCTCAAGGGAAGACTTTTGTCCAGAAAGTGGAGAGACTAGAATAAATAAGAAATGGCTCCTCTGAAAGGAAAAGTGTTTTCTCTGTACAGTATATAGGATGTTGGGTTATAATCAAGAGCTAATATTAGCTATCTTAAAACCTTTATAAAGGAGCAACACATGAAGCTCCATAGTAATTGTGGAATTTTATGCCAGAACTGTAAACTTAATGATGAATGTCTGCAAAATGTTTTCCTAGAACTCCAAAATATTTTGCTCCAGCTCCATGTTCATCAATGCCTTTCCGCTTATTTTCACAGTTTTCTGAAAGCAAGCCAGCTCAAAAGCAACGAAAATCTCCAGCTTGTCCCACACCTTACTCATTTGTCCCAGTCTGCAGCCCTGGGAATGGAGGGTTGACTAACTGACCACCCACTCTCATTCCAATTCAGCTAAATTCTGTTTGCATCCCTTTATGTTGAGAAACGTAGCGTGTCAAAGTATGAGCAAATAAGTTAAGCTGCCAACAATCCTCAAATGTCTGCCTCTGCAATGGTGGAGGAATAATATTTTCTTTAGGTTCACCCAACCAAGAATTGAATTTAATAAGTGTTTCTTTGCCCTGTCCAAATGTTGTGTGCTTCTCCTTTTATAGAGACATATGGAGTAAATGATTTTAGAACTGTAACAACGACAAAAATGGTAGCTTAGAGTCAATGAACTGAGGTTTAAGTTTTCTTTCTCCAATTGTTTTGATATAAAAAACAGGAAGAAGATGGGAAGGAAGGAAGGAAGGAAGGAAGGAAGGAAGGAAGGAAGGAAGGAAGGAAGGGACACCACTCCTGCTTTCTGTCTTTCTACCTAATTTCAAGTGATTCTGAAGGCTAAGCAGAGCTTAGATATTTTTAGCTATAGAATATGTAAACCACAGAAAGTATGTAAACTTCATATACATATTTGCCTTTTTCAAAAGAATTCACTGCAGTAGGAAAAACATATTGCCCACAGAAAACTGGCAGACTTGCAGGCCAGACTCACAGCTGAAATCCCTGGAATGTTTTTGCTTTGCATGCTAAAGCATATAGTTTTATAAATAGCATTAAATATTTTCACCTCATGGGTGTGTTGCATTTCCTTAAAGGTATATGTGCAACTTACCAATATTCCATTTATAATTTCCTGCTAGCCTTAGAAAGAAAGAGTTGACTAATCAAAGCCCTTTCATACATAATGCCACTATCAATTTTTTATAATATATATTTTAACATTTGTCCTGAGAGAAGCATTCTGATTGGGTATCAGGTCACAGAATACGCATCCCATGTTGCAAGGGATTCAAAGGTATCTGTAGATTAAAAGCCTTAGTTTGCACTGAACAGTATAAACTGATTTGGGGTAAAACTGGACTTTCGTTATGTCTGCGGCTTACAAGCCAAAACATACAAAAACTGTCATTGCAGTTAGCAGTGAAGGCTGCATGTGGCAAGGGTATGAGCCAGGGGTGAAATCTAAAAATTTACCCTACTGGTTCTGTGGGTGTAGCTTGGTGGGAAGGGGTTCCTGTGACTGAGTGGGCATGACCAAGTTGACATCACTCACAGCCATGCCCACTAAGTCACATGACCATCACCACCACCAAGCCATGCCCACAGAACCCAATAGGAAAACTTTTTATTTTATTTTTTTCTATTTAAAACCCTATTTTCCCCTGTCATGAGATGCCTGCAGCCTCAGTCTCTTTTTTTCGATGTGCCTGGAGGCACTTCTTGTGCCAAAAGATGCAGCGGCTTCAGGCTTTTTGTAGAGAAACTTATTGGAGCTGTGCTCCCCTTCTTAAACGTGCAAGGAGAGGGCCATGCCATGCCATGCCACTGTAGATCCCATGGCGGTTTCCCTTCGGCCTGGGTGATGCCCCCACCGAGTCTACTCTGGCTGAGTGATCGCAGTGCCTCCGCAGCAACAGGCGCTCTGCGGCTGCCTTCCCCACGTTCGCCTCCATGCACTATCCCTGGAAGGGACTGCCGGCACCACCACTGCTGCTCCCCCTCCCTGCCTGGCTGCACAATGTGCACACATCCACTTGCCCTCCTGAAGCAACCCCGCTGCCGTTCGCTTTCATTTTGACAATGGCGGCGGAGTTGCTTTGGGAGGGCAAGTGGACGTGTGCACATTGTGCAGCCAGGTGGGGAGGGGGAGTAGCAGTGGTGGCGGCAGCCCCTTCCAAACACAGAGCATGGAGGTGAAGGCAGGCAAGGCGGCCACAGCGCCTCTGTTGCTGCGGAGGCACTGTGATCGCTTCGCCAGGGCAGACTCGGTGGGGGCTGCATTGGCCTCTCCCCCCAACCCATGCCCCGCTCTGGCTGGGTAACCACCACCACCCAAGCTGAAGGGAAACTGCCACAGCATCCGCAGTGGCATGGCCGGGCATGGCTCTCTCCCTGCGTGTTTAAGAAGGGGAGCACAGCTCCAGTAAGTTTCTCTACAAGAAGGCTGCAGTCGCTGCATCTTTTGGCACAAGAAACCCTCCAGGCACACTGAAAAAAAGAGGCTGAGGCTGCAGGCATCTAGTGACAGGAGAAAATAGGGTTTTAAAATAGAAAAAAAAATTAAAAAGTTTTCCTATCAGGTTCTGTGGGCGTGGCTTGGTGGTGGTGGTCATGTGACTTAGTGGACATGGCTGTGTGAGTGACGTCAACTTGGTCACCCCCGTTTAGTCACAGGAACCTCACCCCCACCAAGCCACCCCCACAGAACCGGTAGGGAAATTTTTAGATTTCACCCCTGTTCTATGTGTTATGTTTCTGTAAAATTAAGAGCATTTATACTGGATTTCCTAGCCCAAAATATATGCATCTTAATTTTTTAATTAATTGTTCCAGTTCTTCACTAGTGTTTCCCCTCTTATCCTGAAACAATGTTGGTTGTAGATGCAATCTACAAACAATGATGTGGTTTATGATGCTGGCATGAGCTGGGCTGACATATACTGACATAAAAAAGATTTTGTTTTATATTTTTATACTGTTCGTAAGAGTTAAATAAAGAAATCTCTCAGTACATTTACCACCTAATTGTTCATTTTGATGCTTTGGAACTATTTATTTATGACACCAATGTGTGAAAGTCTGTTTGTATGAATCAGATCCAGGGGACTGGAGACTTAGTAGTAATGAGTGAGCTCACTCCACCACCACCTGTAAGCCTGGAAAATACATTATAGTAATAAGATAATTAGCATGATGAAATGGAAGAAATCTTCCAGCACCTGTCATTGTTGCATGGACTATGTTTAAACAAGGGCTTTTCTGTCTTTCAGAAGATCACTAAATCCATACTTAAAAATAAGGAGCTGACAGTCACAAGAGATAGCCATTGCAAGGTGACATGGGAATGATCTTTCCTTCTGCACCAAGCAATTATCCTCCTTTTATCTCCAGCAGAACAAATATAAAATAGATATAAAGAAAGAGAATGTAGAAGCTATCTAACTTTTGGGCTGGAGTGAAGTAAAATAATTACACTGCAGGCTACCAGACAAGGGTGTGGGGTTACAGGAAAGGGAAGTATGGAAAAGGGTGGTTAGTGATGTGTAAGAAGTGATGAATGAGAAAAATGTGAATAAGAGAATGATTACTGTGAAAAAAATAAGGATAAAAATGTATATAGTTGGTTGCCAAGAATATAGCTAAAGCAAGCAATGAATAGTTATGCAGCGAAAATGATATGGTTTACAGAGGACATAAAAAAGGTGGACATGGGCAAAGAGGATTAAACAAGGAATGAGTGAAATTAAAAATAAACGGTATTAAATTATTTGAGATGAAACTAAAATGAGGGAATGCTGGAATGAGTATTTTATGGAGAGCTCTCTCTCTCTCTCTCTCTCTTTCTCTCTCTCTCTCTCTGTGTGTGTGTGTGTGTTTGTGTGTTTTACATACATATATGTCCTGTTAAACTTGTGACTAGATGCTTTCAAGATCCATCCTAAATATAGACATCATATAAAAGAAATACTGTAAAAATGCAAGAATTCTTATAAACTACAAATATGTATATCTACATAAAGGATAAAAGTAATGTCCTCTTCAAGCTAAACATAAGTACTCTTGACTTTATAAGACCATATTCATATAATTCTCTTGACAAAAATGTTTCGCTATTTTATAACTTCCCAGTCTGATCTGTAGACCTTATAAAGGTCTTCCCACTAGGATCAAGCATGCTTAGTTTCTTAGTTCTGACAGTCAGCTACTTTTTCCATTGGCTGAGACACACAAGGATTTTGACACAGTACAAAATACAGAACAGCTTATGAAAGCTTAAACTGATGGGGGAATGGGGAGTGGATTTTAGGCTTTCAAAATACGCTTCATTCTTAAGTTTCTGAGGTCCATCAGTTAGAGCAAGGCTAAGTATTTTCAACATATTGGCCAAAGAACTTGTCATCACCACCAAAGCGAAATTCTCATGCCCTTCGCACAAACATCCATATTCTGGTTTTCTTCACATTTTTCAGTGATAGCTATAAACCAAAGGCCCTGAAGCAGCAAGTAGATTCCCAAAAATGTGAGGAGCAAGCCTATAATCTTTATTAAATTGGTATAATGTGGTTGTAGGTTTTTTTCCCCCTTCTATTCAATTATATCCAGTTCTTGGAGATTGCCTGGACAAGTCCCTGTAGTTTTCTTGGGAAGGTTTTTCAGAAGTGGTTTGCTGTTGCTTCCTTCCTAGAGCTGAGAGAAAGTGACTGCTCCAAGGTCACTCAGCTGAATTTGTGCCTAAGGCAGGACTAGAACTCACAGTCTCCCAGTTTCTAGCCTGATGCCTTAACTACTATACCAAATTGGCTCTCTGTTGTAGTTACATTTCAGGGAAAAGTAAATTAAAATAACTTTTTTTTTGCCCCTACCCATAATATTAGGGAGGAATGTAGTCCTCCAAGCATATGGTACCATCTAAAGACCTTTTGCAGTCCATAATTTGACAATGGTGGGATAATCCTGGTGCAAATCTTTTACCTCACATCCCAAGCAGTATTCCTGCCAGGTGCCCTTCCTTGGTTGCTGGGAAGCAATGACTAAATTGCTCAATGTCAGGCCAGGCATCAAACAAGTCAAAGCATTCTCACTAAAATCCTTCCTGGACCTGTTGCAACAAATTCCAACTGGCCAAGTTATTCTCCTTCACATTCCCTTTAAAAATTTTATATCACTTCTCTCTGTCTAAAATATTTTTAGATTTCTACTACAGCAAATTTTATGCATGTAATTCTGCCTATAGGGCATGTTCTACTGCTAAAAACCTTTTGAATATTTTAATATTCATGACATATTTTCTATAGGTCTATATATTCTACTTTCTTGTTAAGAGGCAGGAGGAAAAAGCCATACACTGACCTGATGAGAAATGGTTGGTTTATTTTTAAAACAATAAAAGAACAATTCTTCTAGTATAAATTGAGTCATGCTTTGGAATCAAGATTGGCAGTTCATTCTTGGAGCATTGGAAGTCATGCAAGACAGGTCAAGTGATTTTTATTGTTCTTTTTTCATGGTTTATTTTCATGGTTTACTTTACTGCTAGGGCTTCCAATTCAATTATTATTATTATAGATGATCTACTTTAAGATCAAGAGGAAACACAGAAAACTATGACATTATCATTCTTCTATCATTCTTCTATTTTTAATAAACCAAGAATAATCTTTGAAATATGTGAATTAATTATAATAGATTTGGAAAAGGAGAAGAGAAAGGGATAACTTTAAGCTTTTCTTTGTTAGCCTTTGCAGGTCAAATGTGGTTGCTTTTATTTCTATGAAAAATGTAGCCAAAGAGGTTATAATTACAGTGCAAGGCTACATTCTACCATTCATTTATTCGCAATAAAGGAAGGAAGTTGCACATAGGACACCTAATTTTGGCCTAATTTCTCTTTTAATAACTAGATTTACTGCTTTGTATTGTCTTTCCAGAAAGCAAAGTAGTATTTCTAAATAGCAGCGCTGGCTGATTTTCAACAATACCTTGATTCAGACAAAGGTTGTGACTATCATCGATGGATAAACTATTAAATGCCAGGAAATAAAGTTCACCATCTGGTCCACTGAATAAATACCAGACGGAGTAATTCAAGTGCGGTTTTGGACCTCCGGGCCAAATGGGGCCATGCCTTCATTAAAAACAAAACCAAGAAAAATAATAACCTAGTGTTATGATCATTACTGGATGCAAACACTTACAGCAAAAATAAAAATGCAAAAGGCTGTAGATGAAAAAAAAAAAGGCATTTATGCTCCCTTTCAATGTTGGAAGGAGGCTAGGCAAACCACTTTGGAAACTTTAAATGCATTTTTAAAAAAAGTTTAAGTGTACTTTAGGTGACAATGAGAAAACAAATATAAATTAGAGAGTAAAATATGGCCTTTTGTACAGGTTATTGAGAAATTCTCTTTTAACCATTTACTAAATGCATATGACATGGGTGACCATATAAATTTAATTAATTGAATGAATGAATGAATGAATGAATGAATGAATAAAATGTATGAATATGAATATGAAATACAAAGGTTCATTACATGTTTGCTCAATCGGTCTGTATAATGGAATGTATTGCATCAATATGATTGTTGAATGCAATGAGTGGTTATATGATAGAAGTAAAAAAAAAATGATAATCTGAATGATTTGCAATGAATGTTAGTGGTATTGTATGATGCAATGAGGAATATAGACCCAAAGCCTAATGAATAAAAAACTGGAGTAGCTGGGGTCTTTTTGGAGGGAAAAGAGAACAAGCACTGGCAATTTATATATAAATGGGAATAAACAAAAGCCAGGAAGTGACTGAAAGCACCTTTGTTGAATGGTTACTAAAGAAAGAAAAATGCATGGAAAAACAGTTAAGAGGTACAGATGACAGTACAAAGGTTGTGGTTAAGTGTGGTCTTTTGCAAGGAATGAAAGAATGAAGGAAGCAAAAATGGCTAAGAAAGTACTTTTATGCATCTTTTTTAATGGCAAATAAAAGTTGGGTCTGTCAGGATACTTGTAATGATAGGTTTAAACAGTGGGATTGGGATTCTAAAATGTGTGCAATAATAATTGTGGATCTCTGACATGTCAGTGCACAAGAAGAAAATACTTTGAGTTGATTTAGTTATTTAGGGAAATTAAATAATTTAATTAAATAACTGCCCAAGGAGCTGCTGATACAGTTCTACAGAGGAATCATTGAGTCTGTCATCTGCATCTCTATAACTGTCTGGTTTGGTTCTGCAACCCAACAAGACAGACACAGACTTCAGAGGATAATTAGAACTGCAGAGA
>JANHFM010001691.1:81823-92116 GCA_032468115.1 Grayia smithii | reverse complement strand
CAGCGCTGGCTCTTCGGCTTTGAAACGGAGATAAGCACCGCCCCCTAGAGTCGGGAACGACTAGCACATATGTGCGATGGGAACCTTTACCTTTTAAGAAGGCTATATTTACACTACACACTTAACCCTAAGTGAATACTTCCACTGAGTAAAGTCCATGTATTCTCTCCAAATTTGCACCAACCCATTAGTCTACTGCCTTCACCTTTTCCCTAATCACTTCTCCAAGGTCTTTTCCCATTGCTCCTAGGGCAGGAGAAGAGCTTGGCTGCTAATAATGAAAGGAATATTGTTTAATACTAACCAGGAGGGCATAACCATCTTCATGTTGAGAGTGACAGGGATCCTGGGTCTGCAAAGAGAGACGGAAGATGGGGTATAATTCTAATAGGATCACGGGGAAGAAGGGTAAGGAATTAAAAATGATAAAAGAAATATCAAAAGATCATACTTTTTAAAAAGTAACACCAACATCCTTGGAATTCTTCAAAGCTGTGCACTAAGTCAACAAGAGCAGTTTAAATCAATGCTACAGCCTAGGCCTAGACCTTCCCCATAAAACTGGCAGTCGGGAATACATTTTGCAGGCAGATCAGGTTTGTAAAGCAAGATAAAGCAAAGCTGCTCCCCTTCTCCCCTATTTCATTTAGAGTCCCTGCTCAATCAAGCAGTGTTTGGTGTGGTTGCTTAGTAAACTACCCTGGGATCTGACCATTGGGGGACTGACTTGATCTTGGGCTTGGTGCTTTTGCTAGGAAGCAGCTAAGAAACACACCGCCATTTCTTTCTATTGATTCTGCCCTCAGCAACACTGACTTTGGAACTGGGGAGTATCTGCCTACTGCCCATCACCGAAGCTCAAGCAACAGGACTGACAGCAAGACGGCAAAGAATGTGCTGCAAGAACCATCAGGACAATGTTCTAAGGTAAGAGATGAACATCGAGAAAGGCAAGAGGGTTGGTGGTAGGTTCAGGCACAGTTCTGCATACTTTCTTAGAGCATCTCTCATATTTATTATGTGTGTGTTTGAGAATGAAGCAGCACTGTGCAGTCCCTTTGAAGGTCCCCAACTCATTCTGGCCTTGCTGTCTGCCTGTTCAGGATCTGGAGATACTCAGGTGGGAAATGCATTCCTGGTAATTATTGGGGACATCAACTTCCTGTCCATTTCAGTGGATGAATTTCAATCTCAGTTGCTAACAAGGTCTCACGTTTTGAATTCTGTACATGGCCAAATAGAGAGCTGGGGCTCAGATCGGGCTTTGTTATGGTCTGAATTCCGGATCTCTAGTAGCTGTTAATAGGGAGAATACAATGTCTAAGCATACATAATCAGGATAAATTATTAATGAAACTTCTTGGCGCAAATTATGTCACCCCTTGCACATACTTCCAGCCAGCGAACTCAAGCCTAAAAGAGGTCAGAATAGGTCATTTTTTTCTCAGTCTATTAATGAAGTTAGGAGTGGAAAAAATGGAAGGTTCAGGAAAAGGCAATAGGGTCAAAGGGAAAATAGCTATAGCTCAGTATTTTAACCATTAGTTTGCAGACTTCTAAGAACTACACAGTAGTGAGCAGTAGGGAAGCATGCAAAAGCCTAATAGATCAGAGTGACTTGCAATAAAGCAGATATCAGAAGTATATTCCAATTTCTGAGCGATGTAATACCTCAGCTTGTTATACTTTAGCTTGCAACCTGCAGTTCTCTCACTCGCTGCTACTATTCTCTCCTGATTTTGCAACCCTCTTTTCAAATAGCAACATCTAGCTTTGCCCACTATCAATCTTTCTATCTTTGGATTAAGATAAAGTCCTATTATACCACAAGATTATGGTGAATGAGTCCCTTGGTGCTCTTTTATTGTTTTTTAGAGAGTGGTGGCTACAAACATCTATTATTACTGTTATGGTTGGTTGCACAGTCAGCCAGATGTTTAGACTGGATTTAGCATTTTTATCCTCCTATTGGTGGATAAAAGGATCCGGGATAGGCAAATGCTGTTGTTTGAAGGTATTATTATCACTATATACATAACAATGTGAAGTGGCATCTGCCAGGTCTTCAGCTGGTGCTGGCCTTCATTTGCATCAAGTTCTTCCCAGGAACCTAGGATGCCCTAATGTATTATTAAGGCAGGGATCCCCAAATTTGACAGCTTTAAGACTTGTGGACTTCAACTCTCAGAATTGGATTTTGAACCCCAATTCCCCAGTTCTGCTGGCTAGGGAATTCTGGGAGTTGAAGTCCACAAGTCTTAAAGCTGCCAGGTTTGAAGACCTCTATATTAGGGAGAATATTTCAGAATCCAGTATTTGAGAATCCAAACATGTTATTGTTATATAGTCATTCTTTTTGGGCAACACTAAGTTATTGCATTTTTTGTAACAATGGTTACATCGATTGTACACTGCCCTGAAAGCCACGGAATGAAGGGCGGAAATATTTTACTGAAAGGAATGGTAGGAAACTCTTTTCAGTGCAGTAGCCACATTTCATCCCTCTGCCCTGCCCAAAAGACACAGAGGTGTGACCAGTGATAGCATTAATATCATAGAACAGGTGCTTTAATGTTTTCATCCCTGAGGGAAAATCAGCAAATTGGGGGTGAAGTTCAGTGGTTTTCAACCTGCATTTTAAAGACAAAATAACGGTGATACTTACGCATGAGGGCAGATGTATTTCACGTAAGGGAGCCGGATGGAAGACAGAGCATCAGCCCAGCTGTGCCTGAAGGGGAAGGGCAAAAGAAAGCAGGTCAAGTGACCATAAACATAAACATGAAAAGGCAATTTTTTTCAGTGCCCCATCCCAGAAGCTCTTTCTGCTAAAAAAGGCAGTTAGGAATATGCTCATATCTGCCAGCTGCGATAAGGATCTGTGCCTGGTTTTTCCAAAGACTCAATATAATTCCCAAACACTGCATCAGTGAGGACAGCTTGGTAGAGGAGTTCATATCCCCATATTGGTGTAACATTCAGATACGCAAGTAGTCCTTGACTTCTGACCATTGTTCAGATTCTTTGAAGTTACATCGGCACTGAATTAAATGGTGGCTACTACTGGTACTCAGAGTTCCAGCCATCAGCAACCCATCACATGACTGTGATATGGGTGCTTGGCAACCCATTTGCACTCTCAGCTGCTTGCCAAGTGCCCTGTGATCACATGACTGCCATTAGCAACCTTCTATGCCAGCATCTCCAGAAAGTCAAAGGGGAAGCTGGCAGGGAATATCACAAATCACTGGGTTACATATTTTTCGGAGTATAAAACACACTTTTCCCCCCCTAAAAGAGGATGGAAATGTTGGTGCATCTTACACATTTTTGGCCTCCCGAAGCCCCACCACGCTTGTCCCATTTTTGAGAAAAATGGGTCCGTTTTTCAAAAAAAAACACATGGCGTACAGGGAGGCCTGCAGAAAGCTCCTGGGGGCTGGGGAGGGCAAACGCCCCCATTTTTTGCAGAAACTGGGATACTTTTCCCCAGCCCCCAGAAGCACTCTGCAGGCTCCCAAACCCTCTGCATGCCCCATTTTTGCAAACAATTGGGCACGCAGAGGGTTTGGGAAGCCTGCAGAGTGCTCCTGGGGGCTGGAGAGGGCAGAAACCTTTTTTTTCTTACTTATCTCTTTGAAATCTTGGTGCATTGTATACACTGGTGCGTCTTATAGTCCGAAAAATATGGTAAGTCTCCATCACCAGTGTACTCTCCCATAGCCCTTGTGTGCTTGCTCCAGCCACTCATACCCCCTCCCCAATTCAAGCAGTACCTCTCTTCCAGAACCACATGGCACCTCATGCACTCTCTTTTACCTTTACCTCTTTTACATTTGTATAGTCTCAACCTTCCTTGACCCATGCAGCACCTCTTGTGCACCCTCCCCAACCCAAACCTCTCACACTCCCCACATACCCTCCCAATCTGTGCAGTTCTTCTCACCAATGTTTTGCAGTTGAAGATAAAGGTAAAAGTTTCCCCTGTCCACTTATATCTGACTCTAGGGAATGGTGCTCACCTCAGTTTCTTAGACAAGGGAGCCAGGATTGTCTGAAGACCCTTTCTGCGATCATGTGGCCAACATGACTATATGCCAAGGTGCATGGAATGTAATTACCTTTCCACCAAAGTGGTACCTATTTATCTGCTCACATTTGCATGCTTTCAAACTGCTAGGTGGACAGGAGACTGTTAAGTGGGCAGGAGTTTTTATAGTTAGATTGATGTAAACGAGGAAATGGAATTGATTCCTGCTCTTCACCCTTAATTAAAATAAAGGCCAACAAACAAAAATGCCAGAAAATTTGTCCATTTTAAAATCAAATTTGGTTGTTGGGAAGCTGCATTGGCCCACAGTTGATAATTCCTGCACTAGATGGACCAACAGCTCCCTAGGTTGTTTTCAATGCAAAAACTAGGTTCTAAACTCTAAAGTCATCAACTTCATCTCAGTATCTTCTCATTCCAATCCTTTAATATTCTGCTTCCTATGTTGGCTACAATACCGACATTTCACATTTACCTTCAGCTCCTGATTTCCCCAATCCAAGTTTATGAAATGCAGATGAGTTTTTGCCTCCCCAACTCCCATTACCCACTCTTATTACCAGCATAGCTAAACAGCCCAGATTTCCCCAATACTCACCCTGTGTCACCGAGCCCGTGCAAAAAAATGACCTGCAAAGTCAAGTAGAAAATAAGCACATTAGCCAGCTCAGCAAGTGAGAAAGTGCTAGCAAAGCTACTGCAATCAGGAAGCGTTCTGTGAGGTCAATTAGTTGCAAAACAAAAACAGATTACGCAGAAGGGAAGACGGAGGAATCACTCAACCTAAGGTAGTTAAAAGAAGATGAAAACGAAGATGTGTGTGACTGAATCCATTTGTGACCAAGGTACCATCCTATCATGATGCCTTCCCCACAGCAAGATCATTCACTGGTAAAAAATATGCAAATATACCTGTCAATATTTATTACATTTTATTAAATGAGCAAAGGTTCCTTCATCTGGAATTTTCATGCCTAGGTAAGAAAGCTTTCCTCCTTACATGGCACCAGTTGGGCCAAAGCTATTGCCATCTTTGACTTAGTCTGATAGGTTGCCGTTGCCGGCTTCTCCCTGATTCCTGATTAGATTGAACTAGATCCCTGATTCTAGTTCAGTTCTGATATAAAATGATTTTACCAGAGCACAGAATTCAGCTTCCTGAGAAGTGAAGTTTCTATTGCTATAGAGAACAAGTTCCCTAAAGACCGTGGAAGTGGAGGTAGAAGCAGCAGGCAGCGCCTGAGGAAATCCCTGAAGGCAAAGCAGCCATTTCCAGGAATCCTCAGAGAGTTATCAAGCTTTACTCACAGCACAAATCTTGGGATCTAGTTTGGTTCAAGTCAGTGGTGAAATCTAAATTTTTTTTGCCACCAGTTCTGTGGGTGTGGCTTGGTGAGTGTGGCGTGGTGGTGGTCATGTGACTAGGTGGGCATAACTAGTAAAAATGCTTTTAAAAGTTTAAAAAAAGGGCTCTGACGATCAGGAAGCTCAGCTGTGAACATCAAGAGCCTTTTTTTACTTTTTAAAAGCATTTTTTACAACCTATTCCTACTATTCAGGTGGGAAAAGCGAGTGAGCTGGAAAGAAGCAGCAAGCGGGTGACTAGGTGGGCATGGGCGGGGCAAGGGATTTTTGCTACCGGTTCTCTGAACCACCTGCCACCATCGCTATCAGATCGGCCGATCCGGTCCAAACCAGAAGCATTTCACCCTTGGTTCAAGTCATTTTTAAGTGTGATCATTTTTTTTAATGGAAAGCTAATTGTGTAGATTCTATTATTGTGGCAGAAGAGCAGAAATGTTTGTATCTTATGGGATCCCCCTCCCCATTCTTGGTCACAAATCTCTGGGTTAGAAAATCACCTACTGCCTGAGTTTCATTCTTCGTATAATCCACACCTTCTCTTATCACTATTGTTTGTCAAAGATATTTCAAATTTTATAATCAGTTTCCGTCCCATCTTTGAACCTCATATCTTATCGATCAATACATATTTGAAGAAAGCATTTCAATATTTTAACATTTCTCAATGGAATTTCACAGTAGATGGAAGCTGGCACTTTGATCATTCAAAATCCCATGAGTTCCAATAGCTGCAGAACACTCCAAAAATTCATACCTATTCCCTCAATATACAAAAGTTATAACTCAATTTTAAGTGTGTTATGTAGATTTAAATAATATTCTAGAAAAAGGATACAGTCCCAGTGCTGGAATTGTCCTGCTGAATTTGATCAAAGTCAGGACTCACAAATTTGTGATATCTGTGCAATAGCCATAGAAGAGCAGAATACGGTACAGTGTACATGGTTTACTATATGTACATCTCAGACTGTTTTGGAGAGGCCAATTTTTAAGATCCTGAAAAATGAAGAGGAGGAATCTGCAGATTGGATAGCATTAACCATAGTCAGGAAGACACGATTTCAGTGCCAAGAGTGGCTATGTTCCTATCCACACACTCCTCAGGTTATATTGTGGAAGCAGAATTGTATAAAACAAGCCAATTTTGGCAAACGTATTGGGCCTTCACTACTGTTCTAGCTGACTTTTAGACTTTAGATCTTGGGGAAAGGGAAAGTAAAATTCTCTCTTCCACACTGCAAGCAATACATTTTCGGTGAGTTTGGATGGCACAAGTGCAGGCAAGGCCAGCAATGGGACTGAAAATTAAAGTAGTTTTGGAGTTTTGTAGCATTGGTTCAGTGCCACAGCACAGTATTATCTACTACAATAATTCACCACACCAGCCCCACAATTGGAGGGGGGAGGGGAGGAAGCAGGTTTTAGTCAATTATTACCTAATTAGTACAAGAGAACAGCACCGAGGGCAACACAGTAGGATACAGTTGGACTAATTACCTGCCAGAGGCAACGGGGTAGATTTTGCACAGGTCCTACAAACAACATTTTACAGTTTATTGGAAAGGAAGGAAACTGATCCAATCTCCTTCTGTAGTCCCCCAGCCTCCAGAAAAGTGGATACCAAATTCTTACCACCACCAGCATTCCTTTCTTGGAAATAGCCTCCCCATTATGGGGAGAACAATCCTTTTGCCTTTGGTATCAGCAGAGAGGATGGGCTAAAGGAGAAAAACCCATTAATTCCCTAAGCTTTCTGGATGCCAACAGATGGTAAGCCCAAAAGAAGCATGCCCTTACCGCTGCAGTCTCCCGCTCTGTCCCTGAAACGGTCACAGCATCAGCAAGGAGGGGGACAGACATGTTGTTACCGCACATACAACTATACAATTCACACCTGCAGAGGATGAGAAACATACAACCCATTAATTTATTTAAATCAGCCTCCTAGAGATGGATGATTTCAGATACTGGTTGGGAATTTTGAGAGTAAAATGTCTATTCTGATCACTTAATTTACCTTCAATATAAGGAATACTCCACAGCTTTTACCTTTTAGGAACTGAGAGCAGAGCTGTGAGTAAGTAAACGACTTTAGGAGCCAGAAGATTCTCAGCTTCCCATCAAATCCCTGCAAGTTCACTCTTAAACTCCTTCAGTTTTCTCTTGGTCCATAAACAATGAAGAATAGGGGCTTGCTTTTTCAAAGTTATTTTTATTTTTATTTCATTTTTAATGAAATCAGCATTTCCTGAGTAACGACTATAACCCAGAACATTCATGTTTAAAGAATGTCTTTGGCTAGTAGACCAGAAAAAAAATAAGCTGCACTCAATTATTCTGAAGACAGTGCTTGTCTAGAAAATGTGCTTCACAAAGCCTTAACATAATTCATACCAAAACCCAACTCAGTTTTGAAAATATTTTATATTTCTCACATTTTAACAGTTTCACAGGTTATTTCAAATGCCAAAACAGAATTGTGCTATCTAAACTAGAAGCAAAATTTGCACCTGATGCCCAAAAGCAGTAAATGTTTTAAAGCCCCATCCAGATGGGGCAATAAGGGCTTTTCTTTGTACAGGAATCTTAAAAATAATGGGAAAAGCACTCCAAGGTGTCTTGGTTTTCTCTGCAACTGGACAATGACCTACATGCTGGGATTAAGATAAGTCATAGGTATTAAACATTGCATGTTCTGCATATTTAGATTAGCTTTCCCATATTAGTACGCTTGCCAGCATGCTGGTTGAGAATTATGTGTTGAAGGCCAACTGGCAGCTTCAGATTGGGAAACATTTTTCTAGACAGGTAATTCATTTGCTAAATTGCTCTCAAGAATTTTTAAAAGTATTTTATTAAAGGTTATTTTCCCACTTCTTGTATATAACTATAAAATCATAAATTAGGTATACATAGAAAGAACAATGAATGATAATACTGTTGCAAAAGAAAAATTAAAACATAGCTACACTAAGAAATATATGTTTAGAATACATACACACGCAGACTGCATGTGTGTGTATATGTGTATACATGAGACTGTACTAAGAATTGGTTGCCAAGTGTTAGCTATTGCCTCCCTCTTTCCAGATTTATCTTAGAAACTCAAACTACTTCCAAATGTTTTAAACTGTTCTTTAGCTTATTTCAGTTGTGGCTGTAAAAACCTCATAGAGCATATTACAAACGGGATGAACAGCCTTTTATTTTAATGGGAGATAAACAGGAAAAAGAGAACAGTATGCTAGGAGGTAAAAAAAAACACTGAAGTCTAAGCTGACTAATTTCAATTCATTTTCTTCATTATCTCAGACCAATAAAACACAAACACAAAATAAAAAATGGGGGGGGGGGGAGAAACCCTGAGTCAATAACAATAAGAAGATATCTCCCAAGTTCTGCAACCCATGTTTTTTGCAAGAATAAGCAACAAATGTGCCTAATACTTCTGCCTTTGGTTTTCCCCACAATAACAGTCCTGTGAAGTGGGTTGGGCTGAAAGAGAGCGATTGATCCAAAATCACCCAGCAAGCTTTCATGCCTGTGGCAGGACTAAAACACACATTTCATTCCTTATGTAAAATATAATCTGCAAAGAGCCAGCCTGCTGGCAGCAATTACCTCTAATGCTCCCCAAAGTATCAGGAATTACAATGAAAAATTCACTATGTGCCATTTCTAGATTTTTAGCTGAGTTACCCATTACAAAAGGTAAGTGAACAATCTGTTGGCTTGTGAAAGTCTAACCAATGTAGTGTGACTTCCTAACAAAAAATAACAATCGAAGTGGCCCATATTCCAAAGCCTAAACATTCTACCCATAAACTTAAGCACTGGCCACCTTTTAAAGAAAGCAAGCTAACATGCAGTAATTTATTTTACAGCAATTGAGCTAGCAATGATAATCAGAATAAAGTCCAATTGATGAACAACCTAAGGGAGCCATTAGGGAAAAACACATTTTACATGTTTTTTAGCATATGCCCTTCTATCCACACAGAGACATCTATGGCACAGGAAGCCTAAAACACTAACTTTTCTCCACTTTGGAACTATTCCCCTGCTGCCCCCCCCTCCCCGATTCTTATTTAGCTGTTCACCTAGTTGACTATGACAGTGGCCCCCAACCTTCTGGGACCGGTTCCATGGAACAAGGTTTTTCCACAGACTGAGGGGGCATGGTTTCATGTGCTGCCTCCCTCCCACGGATAGGGCTTCACTTGTTTGCATGGCCTAGTTGTGGCATGCCATGACTTGGTGCCGGTCCATGGACCAGGGATTGGGGACCCCTGGATTATGAGATACTATTTAGTAATCCCATTTACATATTTTGGGGTTTCTTTTGCCCTTATGTTTTAATAAAGCCTTCCCCAACTTGACACAGTTCAGTTGCGCTGGGATTGACATTCCCAGGGAATAATGTACTAGCTAGGAATTTGGGAGCTATAGTCTCAATATTCCAGCATGTACAATAGATAGGATAGAAATAGACAGACTCAGATAGGAGAGATAGATGGGAGGGGTAGATATGATAGATTGATAGACTAATAAACACACAAGTGTCTATTGTGTGTTGCAGAGTGCCACATTCAAGAATGCTACCTTAGCATTTCAACACACTTGGAAAGAAATGGGATAAAGTCCATGAAATTACCAAATGCCATAGAGTTGGCAGGAATAGACAATCTGATGCCTTCAATACATTTTGGAGTATTACAGCCATTGGCCCAGTGAGTAAACTCAACAGTAGACTTTGATTGGAGCAGGAGAATGTTACATTTGTCCATAGCTAAAATAATAAAGATGAAACTCAAATACTTTGGCCACCTAATGAGAAGGAAGGACTCACTGGAGAAGAGCCTAATGCTGGGAACGAT
>JANHFM010001690.1:489333-501076 GCA_032468115.1 Grayia smithii | reverse complement strand
CTTTATTTTAACTGGAAAAGTTGGGGGTCGTCTTATATGCCCAGTCGTCTTATACGCCGGAATATACGGTATATTTTCCTTCCATAAATGAATTGGAGACAAATAACTTGAACATATTCTGGGTTTTCTAACAAAGAAAAACTGAACATGATGTTCTTAAGAACAGATAAACCTACCATATAGAACTATACAGTAGTATGTCACAATAGTATGTTTAATGGGACATTAAACATCAATGTCACTACAGAAATTAAACTTGTAATAAAAATAGTTATATGTTGACCAGTGCTAGACAAGCACATTGCTTTAAAATGCTGTTGATAACAATTTTCTAGATGATTTTAGAAATGCTCCCAAATGGCTAGCAATATAACTGGATATTTAACATTAAAGGAGTACTGACATTTATTTTTCTCCAGTATCAGCTCCTGACATTTGATACATCAGTTTCTGTCCTTAAACTCTATGAGCTGAAACAGCTGTGCAAGCTTTGCTTCAATCCTGTACAATTTAAAGATGCTGAAGAGAATCACTCTTGATGCCAGTTCTCAAATCACAGAAGATAGCAATCAAATGTTTACCTCTGGTAAACTGTGTATCTTTTGAAACTGAGATATGGAATATGACCGGATGTAATCTCCCATTTCTTCCCGGGTTTCTATTGCACGTTTTACAAGCCACTAAGAGCAACAAAGAAAAAGGAAAAAGTTGTGGGAAGGAAAAAAAATAAGATCTGGATATGCTACATCTATCAAAAAGATAACTGAGAAAATAAATGTCTTCTTTAATCAGCAGAGCTATTTTTCCAACAGTGCCATCTTTATATATCAACAGGCATGTACCTGTATAACAGGAAAGATATGAATGAAATCCAATCCCTGTATTTGATGTGGCTCCAAGCGGTGAGGACATTTCATTCTTGGTAAAACTGATACAATCTTCTCTGTTAAGGCACTGGAAAAAGGCAAATAGGAGACAATTTAGAAATGTGCAAATGTATATATACACCATCCTGAAAGAGCCCTCTTGTGGATACAATTGAACTGCCAGTAAACAACACATCCCATTAATTTGTTTAGAAATCTCACCTAATGCAAAGAGCCTTAATTTTCATGTAAGCGGTACAGGAGTGCAATCTAAATGGCTGGAGTGATAAAAAAATGTTGCACACAAGAACTCAACAATATTAAGACTGGTCTGCCATTTCTATGACAAATCATTTGACTCATAGTCTCTTATCTTTTGCAAGAAAAAAAACTCTGAGACAAACTTTTAAATGTTGAAAACTTATATGACACCTTTAAGTTGCCTCTTGCTAAGAAAACATACAGATAAATACAGTAAATAGATTGTGTGGTTTTTTTTCCCCATAAAGTGATACTCATAACAGTGTATAAGAGCCATGGAGGTACAGTGGTTAGAATGTGGTATTGCAGGCTAATTCTACTGACTGCTGATTGCCAGCAATTTGGCTGTTTGAGTCTCACCAACTCAAGGTTGACTCAGCCTTCCATCATTCTGAAGTTGGTAAAATGAGGACCCAGATAGTAGAGGGCAATATGCTGACTATGTAAACTGCTTAGAGAGGGCTGTAAAGCACTGTGAAATGGCATATAAATATAAGTGCTATTGCTATTGCAGTAATAGTACCCCATTCCCACTTGCTTGGATCAATGAAAGCAGCATGTGATTATTTTGGCATTACCTAAAAACTGATTTGAGAATAATGCATAGAATGAAGTGTCTATCTTACTTTCAAAGCTACTATGAAACAATTCAAGATAATTGGAAATTCTTGCACAACTTTTCTAGGTAAACAAAAATTGTTCTGAAAGCATCGTGCATGCCAAGAAATTAGTTTCCAAGAGTTTCCCTACCAACTTACATTTTTTGACCAATTGTTGAGTTTTCCTGAAATAACAAGTCAACATCAATGTCAAAGTTGCATGTTGTGATACACCAAGTCATGCCACCAACCACCTAAAAACAGGATAAACATATTCATTAAATTGTCTGAAGTGGAAAATCCAATTAATGCCATATTATCACATAAAAATGTAATTCACTTTAAGTTAGTAATATAATTTTTAACTTAGTAGCAGTCCCAGAATTTATTGTTGAATGCAAGATGTTTCTTTTCAATTTATACTAGAGTAGCCATATTTATTTCCTAAGAAACGTAAGAGAATTAAGAATACAAACATTGTTTGTATAATCTATACTTCACTTCAAACGGGTAGTGATTGGTTAAAATCAACAAAACGATGAAAAACTATTAAATCTGTTTAATGCATACAGCCTGCATGCAGTATTATGGTAATGATATATGAATATTGTCTTACCTTATCAAAAGGAGACAGGCCTTTAATTCTTGCCCTGAAATATCCAGCAGCAACCAAGAGTTCTAAAATTTCACTTAACTTGATATTTTGTTCTTCATCCTCTCGAGTTTCAACCTAAAAAGAAAATTAGAGAGAGCTATATTAATAAAAGTTATCAAGATGGAGTGAGATGATGAATATCAAAATAATCAGTAAATATTTTTTTCTGATGCATGTTATATTTATGTCATAATATATGTTCTACAAATTACCTCAAGATACAAATGAATGTTACCATAACCAGTTCTGTACACTCAAAAAAGTGTCCAAGATTGGGTCTTCATTTCAAAGGATGGTCCTGTACCTCCCTCAGCAATGATTATAAAATGTAAGCCATCCCTGGGTGTATAAGATTACAGCTTAAAAAATTGCTATCATACTGCCAAATTATTACTTTTATGTGACTATTCATTTTAATACTACCGGTATTACTGTCAAAGCTCTGAGTGAAAATAATTGTGTTTTTATTAAATTAATATATTGTCTTTTACCAGAAATGGTAATGCTTAAGAGAGGGGTTTTTATCCTATTGCAAAATACTTTGTGGAGAAAAGGTACTTAAGTATAACTTATTTATTTTATTCAATTTGACGCTACCTGACTTCAAACAACCCTGTATACAATTCTGTAGATGTATCTAGATCTCTTCAAAAATGCTGCTAAAACCAAAAATATACTACAATCTCGAAGACAGTGATACAATTCAAGTATCTATCAGTTATTGTGCTATATACTACCAATTCAATAAAAATGACGTCCATGGTTCTGCATTTGTACCAATCCCAATTACATTTCACAACACAGAAATGTAAGTGAAGACAACAAACTCCATGTTTAAAACCATGGGTATCTGCAAACACACGATAAAAGTAAACCTCTAAATCTCATCAGTCGTTGTAAAAATAGATCACTGGTGGAGATCCAGCACCTGGACTACTGCACTGCAGCCTTTCTACATTCACAGGCCAATGCCCAATGGCAACCTCAGGCCATTCTCCTGGAACCAAGCCAGCTTGTTTGTGAGAATGGATCAGTGGCTGAAAACTACTTCACCAAAACTCACAAAAGCCAGTACAAATAGCAGTAGGAGAACTAACATTTAGCTAACTAAATTTCAAAACTCTTGTCAAGTGTGGGTCTACATAACCATGATATTTTTATAAGCAACCCCAAAAGAAATGTGCAATTAGGAATTGCAGTAATGAATATCTAAGATTGCACTTGAGATCAACCTAATCCTAATCACATAAAAATCAGATTTTTAATAAACAACATTCTTGACCAGCAAGTTCCTATTAAAGCCTGCTACAGTTATGCCATGAGTGCCATTATACAACATTCAAAAAAATTTTTAGTTTTGGAAATTTTGGAGTACAATTCTTAAAGATGCCTTTAAAAACGTATAGTTGCAACTCTCTAGTTCGTAATAAAAAGTGAACTTCCATGATCTTAGGAATGAAGACGTAGGGGAGTGGGTGATTCCTGCAAACACCTAAATGCTTATTTAATAATCCAGAAATGGCTCATCTGCACAGCTCAATATGTTTTTCCCTTGTTCTCAGGAAGGATGGAAAATGTGTTGTTTTGAGAACCACTGCCTCAACCGTGTTCCTATTGTCATGCCTCAAAATGTCAGCTCTGCGGGTGACAATTTGGGATGTGCTGCTGGGGAAATGATGAGATTGAGCGCAGCAACTAACAGAGAGTAGGGTTTTTTTTCCTCTGCTACAAAATGGATTACCTTTAAATATATAGGAAGCTGTTAAGTGAGCTGAATTATGCTCTTCCGTACAACACAACACGTTATTTTTGGCTATTATATTCTATAGGGTAGACTGCCTTTAATTGGCATTATCAAGCTATTGTAGAAGGATGAACTAATTATTTCATGTAATGGAGACTACAGAAACAGAAACACCGGTGAAAACTGTAAACCAGTATTTAATGAAGCATGTTAGGGATCTGCAGGAAAATGAGGCAGAAGTACAGGTAGTCCTTGACTTACGATCTCAACTGAGCCCCAAATTTCTATTGCTAAGCAAGGCAGTTGTTAAATGAGTTTTGCCCCATTTTACAAACTTCCTTGCCACAGTTGTTAAGTGAATCAGTGCAGTTGTTAAGTTAGTAACACAGTTGTTAAGTGAATCTGGCATTCTCAATGACCTTGCTCATCAGAAGGTCGCGAAAGATGATCAAATGACCTCAGGGCACTGCAAGCATCATAAATATATGCCAGTTGCCAAGCGTCATGGGGATGCTGCAACGATTGTGTGAAAAACAGTCATAAGTCTCTTTTTCAGTGCCATTGTAACTTCAGTCACTAAACAAATGGTTGTAAATCAAGGACTACAGGTACAAGAGAGAATAGCACTGTGGAAAGTACCTCAGGCTGTGTGATATCAGTTAAACTGCAAAGTTACCAGAGGAAACACAAACTTATGAAAATCTATTTTTGGACTTCCACTAAAGCATTTGCTCAACCTCAGCGACTTGAAGATGCGTGAACTTCAACTCCCAGAATTCGTAAGCTGGCATGGGAAAGGAATTCTGGGAGCATACTGGCTGGGGAATTCTGGGAATTGAAGTCGACACATTTTCAAGTTGCTATAATTGAGAAACACTGCATTAGAGAATTTCTTGGTCATGCATCAGACCTGGGCCATATCTCCAAGACCTCTGGATAGCTGCATTTCTGTATGAGAATTTTCTATGAAACATCCATATAAGTCTGAAAAAAAAATAGGAAAGAAACTCAGGTCGCTTTCATTTTTAAACTGCTTTTGTTTTATTTATATGTAGTAATAAAACAAAGGAAGGGGGAAGAAGAAACAATAATGAAGAGAGGGAGAGTGGGGGGAAAAACTGTATGCATCCCCTAATTGTGGAATCCCTTCTTTATTTTGAAAAATGGGCCCTAGGGTAGTCCAAGCACAAGCCATTTTATCCCCACAAATAAACCACGACGCACAACCGCCTTTTGAAAATGTTGCAATCTCAATCCACCCTCTCACGTTCAATACTGAACCTAGTTGGCATCTAAGGAAGCATTTTCGGTGCTGTAGTATAAGCTGGCGCGTTTGCAATAATAGAATCGGCTGGAATGGAATGGCATAGCGATGCTAGCAAGTAAATGCATATTTTTTTTTAATTTAATTTATTTTTATTTTAAAAAAGAAAAAAAAAAAACCCTGATCATACGCCAGAGTGATGTCAGCTCCTCGATTAGAATCGCTCTCATTAACCAATCTAATTTCAAAGGGGGAGGGGGGGGGAGAGAGAAACTTGGGGCAAACCTAAAGACGTAACACTTCACACAGGACATAATGCTTAAGAGGTAACACTTCACGGACACCCGTGTTCTCAGCTGTACAGAATTGTCCACGAGGACGTAGAGAAACGGTCATTAAAAAAAAAAACAAAAAGCTCCGAAAGAAACTGGTTTTTTTTTCCCTTCCTTTGGAAAGAAATTCTCGAATCGTTTTTCCTCCTCCTTCTCCTCCAAGGGACGTGGATTCTCCACTCCCGAGTGACACTCAGGAAAGAAACCAATGCATGCAAGGTTTGCTCGCATAAAAAAAGGGACCCAACAACCCCACGATTCTTTCCCTTTACCTCCTGGGCAGGCTGATGTTCCTGCCCCTTAAGGGTACCCATATCCGCGCCTTCTCTCCAGCTGCTGCTGCACCGCTTCCTTCTCTTCTGTCACATCCGCTCACGCCGGACTAAAGACTCGCCCACTTAAGTGGGGAAAGCTTGGGTGGCGCTCCTTCTTCTTCTTCTTCCGCATAATCCTACTCTCCCCTCTACTTCTCTTGGTTTGGACCGCACTCCGCAACCAAGCGCGCAGATCTAGCGTGGACCGTACCACTCTGTTTAAAAAAGAAAGGGGAAAAAATGGGAGGCGCTCAAGTTGCTTTTTGGAGCGCAAAAGGTTGGCTGGCGAGGTGTTGGTGATGATATTGATGATTGCAGGAATGCACCAAGTCTGAAATCAGATTTTGGTAACGGAATGTCTGGCCCTTAAACCTGTCTGATTCCTTCTGTTTCTTATTCAATATGGAAATTAGTGAAAATGCCCCACATTTGAAAAGACAGATCGTCGTCTGCTGTAAACATGCCTTCTAAGAGGAGATGACTTCTACTGACTGCATCAGTCAGAATTATAAAATTTACACCCTGCATTTTCTTGGTGGCTCGTTTGAAATACAGGTAGTTCTATCCTATCAACAACAGTTGTTACAACTGACAACAGTTCATTTAGTGACCATTCAAAGTTACAATGACAATGAAAAAAAAGTGATTTACACTGTTTTTTCACACTTAAGACCATTGTAGCATCCCCAGGATCATGTGATCGAAATTCAGACGTTTGGCCACTGATTCATATTTATGACAGCCGCAGTCTCCCAGGTTCATGTGATCCCCTTTTGCAAACTCTTGACAAGCAAAGACAATAAGGAAGCCAGATTCACTTAACCGTGTTACAAACTTAACACCTGCAGTGAATTCACTTAACAACTGTGGTGAGTAAAGTCATAAAATGGGGCAAAACTCACTTAACAAATGTCTCATGTAACAATAAAAATTTTGGGTTCAATCGTGCTTGTAAGTTGAGGACTACCTGTATTGATCAAATCTATCCCAAATTAGTTTTTTGAGGTGAGCCAGCTAGGGTGCTGTCATCGGACTGAACTTGATTAATGGAGAGATCTGCTTTTCCATTATATATAGAGTGAATGACCAAATAGCAAAACAATCCACTTAGAGTTGTGCTTTGACAAGAGTTTGCTTAGCCATCTTTTGCCTGTATTTAGTAAGAATGTATTTATTTCTTTAAATGTATTTATTTTAATCAATTGTTATGGCGTCACATCTCACAAATGCAATTCTGGGTGGCTGACAAACATAAAAAATACAATATAAATTAATTTTATTTAATATAATTATAATGCAAAGTGGCTGCTGAGAACACCTACAAGGAGCATAATTATTCTGAATAATTTATGTAAAAATATTTATTCTGAATAATTTATGTAAAAATAATTTATTCTGAATAATTTATGTAAAAATAATTTATGTAAAATTATTCTGAATAATTTATGTAAAAAAAAAAACTTTTCCTGTGAAAACTGCCAGATCTTCAACACTTTCCAAAAGGTGAACAGGGAAGCCAACTTAATCTCAGGTGATGTCCTTCTGCCCAGCTTAATGATATGAGTAGAAACAATGAGAATAAGATGATTCCCTCAAATATCCTGTCCCAGGCCATGTACAGCTTTATAGATAATAACCACCTTGGTTAGCACCTTGATTTGCACCCATAAGCAATTGAAAATCAGTGCAACTAGCATAGCAAAAGTATAATATGAGTATAGCAAGGCATACCTACAATAGCCCACATTGCTTCATTCTTGATCAACTGAAGTTTCTAGATGTTTAGAGAAGGCTTAGAGAAGGCTTTTAAAGCATTGTGAAGTGATATATAAGTGCTATTGCTACTGTCTGGAATACTGCAACACCATCCAGAACTAAGGATGGGAAATGACCAGATTCAGGGAGTCCTTACATTCAAAGCTAGTATTGAGCTGAACCCTGATCATTCCCATCCAGACTCGGCAGCCTTCAGATACTGAGGCAGAATCTCCATCCAATCATTTGACTGGCCAGAGGTGGACATATATAGCTGATTATCATCACTACATTGATTTTTATTTTATTTTATTTTTTTAATTTTAATTTAATTTCTATGCCGCCCTTCTCCCAAAGGACACAAGGCGGCTCACAATAAAAACATGGACAATATAAGAAACATATAAGAAACATATATAAAAATATACAAAAAACATACAATGTAGACAAGCAACATAAAACATTAAAACATTAAAAAAAATTAAAAAGGGGCTGTAATAAAAGTTAAAATTCAACAATTTAAACATTATTTTAAAAAATAATTTAAAAATGGTCAACCATAGCCTGCTTGGTCAAAGAGCCACGTCTTCAAGTCACGTCGGAAGGAGCGAAGGTCTGGGGATGTCCAAAGTTCCATGGGTAAGTCATTCCACAGGGTTGGCGCTCCCACAGAGAAAGCTCTCCCCCTGGGTGCCGCCAGCTGACATTGTCTGGCTGAGGGCACCCTAAGGCGGCCAACCCTGTGAGAGTGGACTGGGCGCTGGGAGGATGCCCGCGGCAATAGGTGGTCCTGCAGGTACCCTGGGCCTATGCCTATGCCATAATGAACACATAGATGTATTTTCTCATTAAGCTAAGGGACAGATTTTTTTAAAAAGTCTAGAATTCGTAGAGTAAAATACAAAGAGATTTCTTATCAGAAATTGCATTCATTCACATGTAATTTCCCAATATCAGTTCCCACATAGTCTCCATGTAGATAGATGATACTTTTATAAAGGCTAGAATAAGTACAGAGTAAAATATAAAGAAACGCTTCATTAGAACTTACATTCGTTTATATATAATTATCCAATAGTAATCAATCTATTGTAGAGTTTAGTGTAGAAAGAGAAAAATTTGTCAAATATGATTTCAAGTCACTTTCTTATTTTTTTCCAAGCTTCAGTTCAGTTCTATTCAATTTCATACTAGTTTGCTCTATGTGCACATTTCCTTCAATAAATGTGTTTATTTATTAAACATATTCATATGGCTGCCCAACTCTTACACAGTCGTTCCAGACAACTTACAACATCAAAATATCACAGTGTAAAAAACCTCATTAACCCTCCCTCCCCAGTGGCAGTTACCACAAACTCACATCAGCAACTCAGTTGGCTCCATATCAACCAGGGGTCCTCAGGCCTGCTGACAAAACCAACCCTTCCCAAAAAGTAACAAAATGGAGGCCAATCTTATTTCTGAGAGAATGATGTTCCAAAGGGAGGGAGCTACTATAGAGGGAGCCCTTCTCCTTGGTCCCACAAGATGTTATCTCCCTAATAGATGGAACCTACAACATACTTTGCCTTCCCACTCTGATGGGCCAGGAAGATTTAACTGAGGAGAGGCTGTCCTTGTAGGGATTTAAATGTGATACCCAGCACCTTGAATTGCACTCAGTAGATTGATAAGTTCCCTCAAAAGAGGTGATACATGCACAAATCTTCTTTTGTGCAAAACTATGCGGACCATTGAATTTTAAATCAACTGAAGCTTCCAGATACTTCTCAAGGGCAACCAGGTTCTCAAGATCCAGAACTGGGTGTAACTGGTGCAAAACTTGCCATTTGTGCAAAGGCACTCCTGGCCATGAGTTGCAAATCCAAAGCCTCCATCTTGTCAGGGCATTACCTATTGACTTTTGAGCCCAGTCAGCCATCTGTATATCATCTTCAAAAATCTTCTTGAAAGCCAAATTGAGTATATCGAGCATTTCCTGTAAAGGAGAAGAAAAATGCATTAGGGGACTGGCTTATATAAATATCAGTTACATACGTTAAATACCATAAATTATAAATAGCACCATAGACTTGGTTCCAACTGCTAGCAACAGATGCACCAATATGGACAATGAAGCATCATGTCAAAATAGCCAAAATTTGCCAGTTTAGGAAATAGTTTGTTCCTCAGGTTTGCTGAGTAAAGATAGGGAAAAAAATGTGCCCAAATGAATAGCCCATAAAGGAATGTTAACTGGTATCTAATAATATTTCTTTTATATCAAATTTTAGCTAAGGAGGAGTGGCCGCTGGTGGTTAAAACAGTGTGTCACGATTCTTTTAGGCAGTATTCAGATGTCTTTATATGTTATTTAAGTATGTGAAAAGATTATGGTTATGAAGCAAGCCAGCAAGCCAATCCCGGGACACAATTGACAGCTCTACTTCAAATATCCTTCCTGCTTTCTCTAGGAAATGACTCAGTTGATCTCTTCAAAACTTGAAAGGCAGCATTTCATTTTGAGAGCTCTAGTCAAAGGCGTTTTGGGTCCAATGTCAAGACAAAACTTTCTGTCAATGCAGAAATCTCTCTACAATGCCCACGTTTTTTGGATATGAAGGCGGGGACTTCTGCAGAGAAGAAAAGTAGGTAGAAAGGAGAGTTGATTTAATCATTCTTAGGATCATCAATCAATCCAGACAGACTATCTCATGTAGTAGGTTGAAGATCTGCAAAATCCCTTTGAACTTTGGGTAAAGGGTAATCCATAATTTTACTATTTTATTTATTTATTATTAAATTTCTATACCACCCAACTCTCCAAAACACTAATTGCTTTGTCTTCACCATAAAGACTTAAAACATACTAGAACAACTTTATTATAAGTATCACTATCATGAACAATGGGAAACCTCTGCCTAGGGGTTGCCCAAACTTTTCCAGCCCATATCCAGTAGTTCTACTATTTGCCTCATGTTACTGCACACCTGGCACATCCTTAGCCAAGCAGACAAGATAACACCCATCATACAGAGCTCACTATGTCCTTGTTAAAGACATTTAAGCATATAAAAGAGTTAACTACACTATGCAAGCCTATTTAGTCCTTTCATAGAATAACAGTGATGGAAGGGACCTTGGAGGTCCTCTCGTCCAACCTCCTGCTCAAGAGCAGTTGACCCTATACCAGTGATGGCTAACCTTTTGGGCTGTGGGGTGGGGGGAGCGCATACTCATGCATCTCCCGCATGCACCTGGCCCCCGCACCAGAGATCCGAAAATCAGCTGGTCCACAGGAGGTGCGTGTGCATGCATGATGGAGCTGAGCTAGGCGATTGCTTGCACGCCCACAGAGAGGAATCCTTGTGCCACCTCTGGCACGGGTGCCATAGGTTTGCCATCATGGCCTTATACCATTTCAGAGAAATGGTTGTCCGGTCTCTTCTTAAAAGATTCCAGCGATGGGACCGCAAAACTTCTGAAAGCAAGCCGTTCCACTGGTTGATTGTTGTCACCATTAGGAAATTTATCCTTAGTTCTAGGTTGCTTCTTCCCTTGATTAGTTTCCATTCATCATTTCTTGTCTTGCCTTGTGATGCTTTGGAGAATAGGCTGACCCCGTCATCTTTGTGGCAGCTCCTCAAATACTGGAACACTGCTATCGTGTCGTCCCTAATCCTTCTTTTCATTAGACCAGATATACCCAATCCTTGTAACCATTCTCTGTATGTTTTAGCCTCCAGTCCCCTAATCATCCTTGCTTTCTCTTCTATGCAGTCTTTCTCAAAACCTTGTTTATATTGTGGTGACCAAAACTGGGTGCAGTATGGGATACTACTGCCCAGTATGAAATTCTAACACACCCTTTGGAGCAGGAAAGAGATCCTCATTGTGGTTCAATGTTTTCCCTATTGCAGGGGTCTGCAACCTTAAACACTCAAAGAGCCATTTGGACCCATTTCCCACA
>JANHFM010001690.1:472528-483948 GCA_032468115.1 Grayia smithii | reverse complement strand
TTTACCTACCCTGAAAGGATGGAAGGCTGAGTCAACCTTGAGCCTGGTGAAATTCGAACCAACACTAATTGCTGGCAACTAAGCTTGAGCACTTAGCCAGAGCATTAATTAGTTGTGCCACCGAGGCTCTTGATACCTCCCTCATGTCAGCATCTGAATTTTCCCAGTTTGGGAATGATGAGCACAATACAAAGAGCCACCTGCTTTTTCCTTTATTTATCCTTTCTGCTAGTGCTTTCTCTTTTTTGATGATCAATGTGCATTATTAGTTCCTATGCAGATTACTCAGGATTTGCTGAAACTTTTTTCCTGCTTTTGACACTGCTGCTCTTTTCACAATGAAAAGGGTTAGAAGCATTTAGGAACCTGAAGTATTTACTGTATTATTTTAGTTTGTTTAAAGAGCCCTGATCTACAAAGATATGATGCCCACAAAGTATTGTATGGTAGCTAGCATGAAGCAGCCTTTTACATATACAGCAATGTGCTACCTCCTCCTAATACTATTGATTGGAGTTTCCGTCAGAACTGTGTAATAGATATGGTTCATGAAGTAAGATGGAAGCAGAGACAGGGTTTTCTCCCAACCCCTGCATGAGGGAGAAAAACTCTTTTCTGCAGGACAGACATTTAAAAAAATCCATCTTAAAATATCTATACCAAAGAAGAGTGACTCATAATAAGAAGTAGAAGAGTGACTGGACTGAAAAAGTAGGATTACATGTTGCATGAACAATTTAAAAAAAAGTGGGGGATCATGCTACTTCAACAGCCACCAGCCCCAAAATACACTTTCAAACCTGGTGAGAGAGTAGCATTTTCACAGTCTACATTTGGTCTGTCCTGTACCTGTGTGACAAATGCACTAACATTAGTATAAGCCAATGCCATAAAACAGATATATCAAATATCAGAACATGTTCAACCTTCAATCATTTGTTGGGAATGGCCCAACAAACATATTTAACCGGGGATTTGTTTCTTTAGGAAATCTCTGTGCCATAAAATCTATTCCCCTGAATGATTCACAAAATAAGTTAGAACAGCAATCATAAAAGGAGCACAACCGTTAAGTCAATAAAACCCACTTAGGCTCAGTAATTAGCTAAAACACGTAACAATTAAGGAGGTGCAAACAGTTTGCACAAGGATGGCTGGCTAAATGTTGCCTGATTTTTTTATAATTTGTTGAAGGGTTCAGAAGCGAAAGCTGCTGGATTAATTCCATCAGTAAAAATATAACCAACGTAAAGTTGTGCAGTGTTTTTCCCAACTGGCTCAAGGTGTCAAACAACAAGCAACACTGTCAGCTTATACCATACAAAGCAAATATTTTAGGAAATTCTGCAAATCAAAGAATATTCTTCCAAATATGATTTCATGGATGTCTAGAGAATGTTTGTCATGGATGACAGAGAGAGTTTGGCTTTATAAAAGATTTAATAGATTTTAACCTCTTCATCATTTATCAGTTATTAAGTGATTATAATTTTTAGACTTAGATGTTTTTTGTGTTACACAGATAGTCCTATACTTACGACCTTTCATTTAGTGACAGTTTGAAGTTACAATGGCACTAAAAAAAGTGACTTATGACTTTTTTTCACACAACAATTACAGCATCCCCATGGGCATGTGATCAGAATTTGGGCACTTGATAACTGGCTCATATTTGTGATGATTGCAATATCCCAGGGTCATGTGATCACCTTTTGTGAATTTCTAACAAGCAAAGTCAATGGGGAGGCCAGTGGTTCACTTAACTGTGGCGAGAAAAATAAATAAAAATAAAATGGGGCAAAATTCATTTAACAACAGTGTTGCTCAGCAGCAGAAACTTTGGGCACAATTTTGGTCCTAAATTGAAAACTACCTATACTTAATTTTCTAAAATCTATGCTGTTAGTATATGCTGGTTAAAGGCTGAAAGAAAGATACTGTATGATTTTACATGAGTTTAGAACAACCCTGATAAAATTCAGGGACCAAAATCAGCCATGGGGTTGCAGCTTGTCCCCTCCCTCATATTTTAATTTAATTTTAAATGCTAATTTGGGAGTTGGCTTGATTATACTCCATGTTAAATAGAGCATTTTAAAATATGTCTTAGAAATATGATGTATATTATTTCTGATGAAGTTAATTGTCATCCATATATTGACTGGATTTACACACTATGTTAAGCCATAAATACTGCTTTACAATTTAATATGCTAAGCCAAAAAACCAAAAAGAAAAATCACATTATCGCTTAGTGCAATGTATGAACCTAATCTCAGTGTTACTAATTACAGTATGGCTGGTACATGAGCCTTAAAAAGAAATTACATCCTTTCTCTTTTCTATCTGCAATGCATTTAATCAATGATGCACAGTTTACCAGAGATATTTACCAGATATTCTAGAAATGTATTTTCCAAAGAATAGGAATAGGGGATTCTAACTGAGCCCAACATGCTTTGATCGGGCTCTCAGGAATGTAGCAGGAAGAATGGCATATTTTATAGTAATTGTTCCTCATTATGCACTTCTAATCATTTCTGACATGAATGGAAGCTATTCAGTAGGGTAGTGCACTGCTCTAACTAGAATTAAAGCTCCAGCATTAGTTCATCATTTCATTATCTCTCTTACAAATATGCCAAATTATATATTTTCTTTTCAGATACTCTTATCAGTCTATCTGGATATTTTTAAAATGCGGTTTGGGCCTAGTGGACACAATTTAAATTGTGAGAGTCTCCTGGGTACTGTCACAAATGATCACAAAATGGCTGCCAGCAAAGCTTGTTTGTTCACAAAATGGCTGTGGTCATCAAACAAAACAACCATGTTCTACAACACAAATAAAAGAGAAGTGCAGGACAGAGATAATGGTTCTGGCATCCCAAATATGGCATCCCAAAATCTGTTAATCAGTTAAATATAACATCTTTCTTTTGAAATCCCAGTTGTCTCTTCCAATATCATAAGACACAAAGGTAAACCATTTGGCCAAGAAAGTGGGTGCATGATTTAGTTGGAATTTAAGCCCCAAATGCCAAATTACACATTCACTCTCATGAGGTAGGACAAAATATCCATTTCCAGAAGCCTAACTTGCACGTACTTGTTGGCGGGGGGAGCATTTTTAAACACTTGGAACAGAGCTGAGTTTGGACATATTACATTAGAGAGGTAGAGAAAATTACCATTGCTCAGTCAAATGAAATCTAATTCAATATAGGTAGTCGTCACCTTACGACCACAATTGAGCCCAAAATTTAGGTTGCTGAGAAATGTGTTAAGTGAGTTTTGCCTCATTTTACAACTTTTCTTGCCACATTTGTTAAGTGAATCACTGCAAATTGTTAAATAAGTAACTGGGTTGTTAAGTGAATCTGGCTTCCCCATTGACTTTGCTGGTCAGAAAGTCACAAAAGGTGATCACATGATCCCGGGACACTGCAACCTTCATAAATATGAACCAGTTACCAAGTATCCAAGTGTAAATCACATGACCATGGGGATGCTGCAATGGTCATAAGTGTGAAAAATTGTCATAAGTCACTTTTTTCAGTGCCATTGTAACTTCAAACGGTCACTAAGCAAACTGTTGAAAATTGAGGACTCCCTGTATATGGTTAGTAGATGAGGAACTGACAAAGTAACATAACCAGAAAATAGAAGAATGTTATGGAAGCACCAGTGCCTGCAGTGTCCCTGCAAATATTGCTAATGATAACATACAGACTGTGGCACAACACGCTTGTGCTACTAATGCATAAATGCAACCAATGAATTCACAATGATACAGACACCCTCCCCTAATGCATGCCTTGCATTATACTGCCCCCCTTAGTGCCATGAATCAGACAGCAAGGATCTCACTAATCCAAATTCTCAAGGAGGAGGAATTCAGTTGTGAAACTCAGTAGAATTGTTTCCGATCAGCAACATGCAAAGAGAAAGAAACAGGACCCCTGAGACATCTCTAAAGCCCTTGTCACATGTTTTCTGAATGCAGCAGAACTACAATAGGGACCAGCCTGACTGCTCAGTTCCCTAGCCTTGTCATACTGAATGTAAAGGGGAATTTCAGACATATTTATCTGAATATAAAATAATAATGTCCTGGGTTTGGACATAAGTCTGAGTTTGGAAATGGGCAAACTGCGGGTTTGATGGAGTCAGATGGATGATTCTAGAGCTGGGTGCTGGTTGAATGTCCACTGACATGTGTTAAAAAGTTGTAAGCACATGATCCTATGTTGGGTGGGTCATTTTCTTTTGTAAATGCACATGGAATTGCAACCAAAGCAGTTTCTGCCTTAAAAATTAAATGGCCCCACTGCCAAGCTGACCTCACAGTTTATAAGCAAAAGGACATCCACTTTAAAATAAGTGTTTTGTTTTCAAATGTTCTTTCTTTCCAAGGCAAAAATATGGATCATTGAAATATCGCTACCATAATTTCCTTTATCTATGGAAGATAGTGATCTTATGAAATCCCAGATCTAGCACAAATAATTGTGCTCTAACAGCAAATACCTGATCACATCACAACTGTTTGCAAAAATGCATTATCATCAAATGCTGAAGATCGATTTTGCCTAGAGATCTATTCATCTTGAATGTGAGCCCTTCTAGTTCAGATGAATGTCTGAAGGGTAGCATCCTCTCACCATGGAACCAGAGAGACACAGACCATGCTGACAAATATGTATACTCTCTTTTTATCTACCAAACTTAAAATAAAGAATTATGCCCTAATCTGCCAATCAGTTTCTGCTTTATACAATGCATGGATATCAACTGCTTCTTAGATTAGATATGGGGACTCGCCAATAAATCTGCCAATAAATTTGAAGGACAGATCAAAGAATATGTAGCTTATCTCAATTCATAAATGTCAATGAAAAGCTTCACTGACTACCTCAGATTTTCAAAAGATACTGTTAAGACTATTTTTATATTCTGCATGTGGAATATCATAGTCCAAAAAGTCTGTCCACCAACCATGTCTCCTGACAGGAAATTTTTTAAAATACAGAATTTAACGTGTGACTTCTTGGCTGTTGCTTATTTATTCATATCCATTTTTAGCCAGCTTTCCATGAAAAATTATATTAAAACAGGCCTGATAATAGTGATGATGAACGGTTTTTTAAAATAAAACTACAAACTTACAAATTTGCTAAAATCCTGTTTTACATGGTTCTATCTCACTAAGATAGAACTTGTCATCTAATGAACTTAGGTAACAATCTTATAGCAAGTCAGATCATTGATCTAGAATTTATTTGTTTATTTAATTTAGTGGCCACCCATCTTACCATAGGACAGTAATGACAAACCTTTTTGCCACCGAGTGCCGAAAAGAGAGGGTGGGCATGTCTGGGCCACAACCCGGAAGAGTAGTTGCCCAGGGTGCATGCACGTCCCTGAAAATGAACTTCCGGTTTCAGCTACTGAACGTCTGGTTTCATCCAGCTACTCTTCTGGGTTTCTGGCACGCATGCTCACGCAGGAAAATGGGAGACCAGTCTTCTAGTTTCCGGCACTGCCACATGCAAAAATGCCAGCTGATCATCGCATGCACATGCATGCCAGAAACCCGGAAGAAGAATGGGCGACACCGCACGTGCCAGGCGACATGGCTTCACATGCCACTTTGGGCATACGTGCCATAGGTTCGCCATCACGGCTATAGGTTAACACTGGCTGGTTTTCAATATTAAAAGATAAAATTATATAAAACCTATGAACAATATAAATAAAATGCTATCAAAATACAAATGCTGACAGATATTGTACTATCGATAGCTAGTACAAAAATGGTGCTATAGTTCTGATGGGCATATCCAGGGATTTAGATTGGAGATTTTCATAGTCTCCAGGTCTACCCGGAAATGCTAGAAAATTGAACCTAAAATCCATTGCAAATAAAGCTGTTCCCTAGAGATGTGGCTTTTCCTCTTTTGAATTATTTTGTCTACAGAAAAGACCAAGATGATAAGTCTTTTACTCCTCACAGCAATTGATTATTCCAACAGCTGAATCTTTCATCAGTTTTGTCAGTAGAGAACATCACTACTCCTGTGGACAAAAGGACAGCTCTATCTTCAAACATATCATTGTCATTCCATGCCACCACCAGCAGCTTTTGTTATTCAAGTTTGCTAGCATATTTTCAAGCTTTGGCCCAAGAAGGCAGGCCAATGGCGTATGAGGTCCATATATATGCCTTTCTATGAATGTACTATGTGTGAAAATCAATAAGGGATGAATTCACCTTGTAAAAAGGGATACATGTTCTAGATATGTAGCCTAAGTGATGTTGCAGAACACCGGTGCACCAATGTATGGAACAATAAATGAAAAAAAAAAAATACAATGTTTAATCAAGGGCTGAATCCAAAAAGTGGGACTTACATTGGGGCACCTGGAGTATACAAATCTTTTATCATTTGTGCCTCATTCAGCCTCCCAGGAAGGTCCCAGTATTTTAGTTGCTGAAACAGATTTTAAAAATACATATAAGCAATCGACCCAGTGGGTTGCGTTGATTAAAATAGAATCTGTCCTAAAAAATTAATTCTGGGGCTGAGATAATATTTTATCTTAGTTCTCCATTGCCTCTGTTCACTCAATTATCACACTCTGGCTATCCTCTTGTTGTGGTAGAAATATAAGAACTCTGATTTATCCAGTGGTAATACTATATAGATTTTGGGAATTAGGAAATCTATACGAATCAGATCCATAGTGTAGGATCCTTTCTTAGAAGATGACAAAGAAGAGACAGTGCTTTGAAATAGGGGCAAATTCTCCTCAGATGTTCCTTGTAATATTTAGGAAGCCTTTGTCTTCCACTCATGATAACTTCCTGTATTTAGGTCAAGGGTGGTATTCACTTAACTTCACTACCGGTTCGCAAAGTGAGCGCGCATGAGATGACAGATGGGTGACAGGCGGGTGACCACCGCCGCTACTGGTTCACCGAAATCAGATAGAACTGGCTGAATACCACCACTGATTTAGATCTATAAATCGCATTAATAGAGGTTTTTTTTATATTCCCTCAATCCAAGCTATCCCTTATATTGATTTAATTCTGCTCTAATTGTTAGGTCTCTTATTTGCTACTCAAACTCATGGGGTGATTCTGGAGTACACACATTTCAGGTTATAGTTTATAACCTGGGTTGTGTTCCACATCATAGTTCTAAAGCAAAGGATTGGAACATTAGATTTTAGCACCAATTGCCGGATTTCTCCCCTCCCCCAAAGAGATTTTTTAAAAAGATATATTGTGCCTGTGAAGAAAGTGAAAAAGTGAACATTCAGCAGAGAACTTTATAGAAAACACCACTGAATTAACTTACAGTACATTTGTTAAACATGAATGGCTCTAATAATGACATTTCATTTAACAATGCCCTTTGTCTTTTCAGTTCATCAGTTACCTATTTCAGTAATGAACTGCAGTCATACCATTCTGATTTTCTCCTAATGTAAAGGCTGAGATCACTTTGCTGCTAGTGGAGCATGATGCTATTATTCAGTTTGTGGCTTAAGGGGGGGGGGAAAGCTATAGAATACAGCACTATTCTAATTGGCCAGTGGATACTGGGATTGCTAAGGACAACTAATAATTCTGTTCAGCTTCTTTTGGGAAGAAATAAAGCAAGCAATGTACGTCCACCGACCCTGACAGGTGTGTGTGTGTGTGTGTGTGTGTGTGTAATATATTTAATTATATATTTAAATAACAGATCTAGAAAACCAGTTTTGTATAGTGGTTAAGGCATCAGGCTACAATTGGGATACTGAGTTTTAATCTAGACGCAAAGCTAGCTGGGCGACCTTTCAAACCTAGGAATCAGACAATGGCAAACCACTTTCAAAACCTTGCCAAGAAAACTACAGAGTTGTCCAGGCAATCACCCGGAGTCAAGACTGACTTGAAGGTGCACACAAAAATTTGCAGACCTAATTTATAGGTGTTGGGATAGGAGGAAGATTGGCAGGCCAGAAGCTGTTTATTAAATGTCATTTTCACTGGTTTGGATAGTAAGTTTGGTGTTAGTGGTGCAGATTTTTAGCCAGAGTCAAGAATCTGCAATACACTTTAATTAACACACTTCACATTTTCTTTATGGAACAAAAGCTCTTTCAAAATATAGTCAGTGCAAAAAAAAAAAAAAAAGGTGTGTGTGTGTCTATGAATCTTAGTGTGTCTTCCTACTAAATACATGTATACACATATTCTCATACATATATTTTAGGGACAAAGCATACAAAATGAACTCCCCCCTCCATGCTAAGAGCAGCTGCATCTTATAGATCTCTCTCAATTACTACCCACGCTATATTTAGGCATTGTACAAGAGCAAATTTTACAGTCCATGAAGAAATGAAGTGAAATCGAGATGAAATTCATTGTGACAGGTTTTCTGTTAGTGCCCTGATGTGTCTGTATTACAGAAGATAGACATTCTATTAGCATGGAAGCTCCCATAATGGACTGTGAATCATTTCAGGTAATAGAGATGCCAAATGGAATGACTGAAAGAAGCACTATTGAATTCCATTAGAGGTCTTTGTTTTTGAATCAGTCATTTCTTTGTGAATAACCAACTATATACTTCTTGACCCTATCATGAAGCAATAATTGCAAACTAATATCACAAAACATTAATCTGAGATACCATTCAATTAAAGCTTGCTTTCACTGGGATTATTTCTGCATCACAAAATGTGAAATAAATGTGATAAGGATTACAAATACAGTTTTGGATTTCTGCTACAGAAGACTGTATTTTTTTCCCATTTAACTCTTCCAATGTTTGATTTTAATATTTAGGTTTAAATAACATTTTACATTAATTTCTTTGCATGCCAATGCATATTTCTATGCAAATGCACACACAGACACACAGAGTACATACAAAGAGGCACATATAAACAACCATATTTGCCAAATCGAAATAACTGCAACCAACAAATGATGTGAATAGTCCTTGTGCAGTCTTAGTTAATATTAGTTAAATCAATAAATAATCCTCCATTTTACAAGCCAAACAGTTCCACCTTATCCATCTATCACATATGATTTATCCAGCTTCATAATTGCTTGGATAATTAGTACAGGATTTAGGTTCATTTGGTATGCCAAACCCTTTGGGAATCTTTGAATAATTACTATTTGTGGAGATGATCAAGTTATGAATTATTCTTCCCCATACAGAAAAGTGGCTTGGGAATGTTGCAGTATGCCTTTTTTCATTCATCGTCCTTCATATAAATAGAAATTTACCTATCGCTCCACGTTGATCATACTTTAGATTTTAGAAATGCATGTCCATGAGCTGCTTATTTGCTGTCAAATATGTTTTTGAAATGGTATGAATGTAATTCGGCAAAAAGGAACGGCAGCAGAAGGCAAGATGGTGTGTGTACATTTGTGTGCTGCACATCTGCTATCGGTGTCACATACTGTAAAGCCCTTTATATTAACCAGTCTTAAACCTGAATGATCCATGAGTCTTTAAAAGTCTCTAAATACTTTTGACTATCTTCAACCAGTTTGAGCTGGCTTTTTTTCCCCTTGTCAATGCAAGTGAATGGATGACATCTTATGTGTGCCTATTTCCCTGCTCTGTTCTTTAACACTATTCTTCTTCGAATGAGATTACACTGATTAATACTATAGTGTCTGGTGCAGCCTATATTGTAACTCAGCTGATCACATTTTGTTTATCCAGAAAATGTCTACCGGTACTTATTCTGAGGGGCAAAGAAAAGGAATCGCCTTTTATAAAACATACTTGATCACTACCGGTAGTTTATTTTTCTTGGTCAAAATCCAATGAGACTTTGATAGTAAAAAGGAAATTCTATATTTTTTCTAAAGAAAATATCCTGTTTTCAAATCCAAGAGATCAAGGTTATATCTATATGCTGGCATTCTCTCTGCTCACGAGCTGAGAATGAGACTTTTTCTTACTGTTGTAATGACAGGTGTAAGATTAACTTTGTTAGGTGTTGAACCATTCATGCAAACTAAATTAAATTAATGGAACAAATTTCTATCATAATTAAGATAAAAATTCATGTCAGCTGTAACCTTGCTGTACACTAATTATGTTCAAATGATTTATCATCTGTTTCGCCCAGAATATTAATCCTCACCTCATTGATAACTCCAGCCAGTGTTAAGAGATGAGAGTTGATTAACAATGACAGATTGGGCAACCACACTGCAGAGTGGCTGTATGACTAGGGAAGCCAATAAAACTTAAATGGCACCTCTTATTTAGAAATCCATTCCCATGGAAACAGATGCATGCTTAATGAGGGGAATGGAGATGATTTCAATAATGATGGATATTGGAACAGTGGGCAGAGCCAATCAATAACAATTAACTACTTAGTCTACCAAAGCTATGGTTCTATAAAGCAGGTTATATACACATTAAACAAAACTTAGTTCAGGATGTGCTTTATATAACTGTCTTTATGCTTTGCGCTTAATGTTATTTGCTTTAATAATTATGGAAAGCACCATGGAGATCATTTATGCTAAGAAGGTAGTTTTTCTGGCTTTAAAAGGAGTATTTTTTTAAAAAAAGTCATTTGGAAATCCATAAAACATCCAGCTTGGACATCAAAAAGTAATTACATCAATGTAGAGGTTGTCTCTACAGGTGGTCCTCCATTCATTTAGCGACCATTCAAAGTTACAGCAGCACTGAAAAAAGCAACATGGCAAAAAACAACCGTGGCAAAAAAGGTCATAAAATTGGGTGCAACTCACTTAGCAACTATTCTGCTTAATAACAGAAATTCTAGCCTCAGTTGTGGTCATAAGTAAAGAACTACCTGTATTGCTATTTCAGTATATCTACAAAACTTGATATTGTCCAGCCATGTTCCTTCTCATCACAATGTTTGTATCTATGCATAAAGAAAAGTTCTATTTTTGCATATGTTTTGGATTCTCTTTTACAGGTTTTATCCATACATACGTACGTATGTACATAACATTTGATCTGGTTATAGGTCTTCCAAATGAACTCTATGATACCTATCTAGCAATGTATTTTATAATTTTGCCTGTTCATTTGGTTCTTCAAACAATGGAAAGAGACAGAAAATAAAAATAACACTAACCCATAATATAGCTGGTTTGTTTTTAACTTGGCATCATACATAAACTTATCCTAAGAAAGAAACCATGGGTTTTGAGCTTATACTAAGCGGTGGGGGGGGGGTGGGGAATAAGTCACTTAAAGTGTAAGATTGAACCGATCCTAGTTACCTCAATGTCTTGATTTAAGAGTTCTTTAGAATGAAACATAAGGAAAGAGAGAGAGGAGGGAGGGAGGGAAGGAGAGAGAAAGAGAGAGAGAGGAAGGGAGGGGGAGAGAGGAGGG
>JANHFM010001690.1:374898-386749 GCA_032468115.1 Grayia smithii | reverse complement strand
GATAGAGAGAGAGAGAGAGAGAGAGAGAGAGAGAGAGAGAGAGAGAGAGAGAGAAAGAGATTGATTCCTATTGAATTACCTTCCTAATTTGAAGACGTATTGGGAAGCCAGGAAGGCAATGAATCCATGGCCCTTCTAAGAAAATCCCCAGACAACCTCAGTACACTTCCTTTTTTGTCTTTCTGATAATAAAAAGAAGTAGATTTTGAAGTTGGCAGATGTTGGGGAGAAGATGGGAGGGAATTTCCCCTTCAAGGTCAGAGCCTTATCTTCCTTGAAAAGTCCTTAGTGTATTTAGCCATGTCTAGCTTTGGGTTGTGTTTGTGACCAGCTTCTGCACTGTTATGACAATGACTACATGACAGCATCATATAATCTAGCTATATAGCCACAAAATTATCATCCTGCTGATGCTGCATGGGAGGGTATAGATTCTTGTGTTATAATAACCCCTCTGAGTATTTTCCAAGACCATTTAAACATTGTCTCTGGGGCATGGGGCCATCATGAAGAAGCACACCCAAAAGAAAATGAAGAGTATCACATTCAGACTTGATTCTGAATCAGGACCTACCCCTGGCACCTCATTTCTGGACCCGGATTCATCCTTAAAGTTGTTCAATACACTAGTATTGGGTGCCATTTGTATTTCCCAGCCCACTAATTGCAGCTGATCCACATAGACCTTAAAACAAAAGAAGGATTTCTAGATCACTGAGAGGTAGCATGACTTCTTGATACACCTGCAGCCTGGTGTTTCTCCTTTTGTTGCCATAAGAATAGAATAGAATAGAATAGAATAGAATAGAATAGAATAGAATGGAATAGAATAGAATGGAATGGAATGGAATGGAATGGAATGGAATGGAATGGAAGGGAAGAGAAGGGAAGGGAAGAGAAGAATAGTTTTGTTGGTCAAGTGTGATTAGACACACAAAGAATTTGTCTCTGGTACAGAAGGACTCGGTGTGCTTGTCATATTTTTCTGCAGTTTATAAACTGGAAGATGATATTCCTACTCACCAGGCCTGCCAACCTTTGAAAAACCTCAAAGACATGGAATGGTTTCCCCTCCACTTGAGGACCATTTCACATGTTCCAGGCAAAATGTTGAATTAATTTTGTAGATATGCAGAATTTATTATCACTCTGACCACCATATAGATTGCCTTTGCATTAGACCAAGGTACCAGACAAGGACCGTACCCTCCCCATAAGGTAATATGAAGTGGTCTCTTCCCTTTGATAGAATCACACAAAGTATTGGCATCCACAAGCTTAGATCACATCACATCACATCACATCACAAAAGATGAGCTAAAAAATAATAATCAGGAAACCAAACAAGACTGACCCTTCTCAGAGCCACATTTAACAATAAATACATATAAAACTTACTTCGCCCTGAATCTATAAGTACTACCAAGAGGGGTGACTTCTAGGAGGGTTAATGGAAAGTATAAATTGTATCTTTCTAAAACTAGAGTTCTACTTCAGACTAGAAAGATTGCGCTTTTTGGAAAATGGCACTATGCTTTTGTGCCAGAAGGTGGTGCAAAATCACCATTCATTTCAGGGACAGAAATGATGTTGCCTCTGAATTTACTATGGCAGGCTTGAAAAGTGAGGTGAGGTGGAAGGAGTGGGACACACTAAACATAGTAAGTTTGAACTTTAATTTTTCTTTTATGGAAACTCACAAAATCGAACAAATATCCTGAGAAGAAAAAATGAAGAGTTAGAGTGTTCAGTGAAGAAGAAATGTCTTTGTGGGAATGATGTCACTTGAGTGTGACAAAACAAGTGTAAAGGCCATTATTAATAAATTGAAGACATTAACAAATTGAAGAGATTATCTTACTATATTTTGTGGATTAAAAAGGGGCTTATTATTTGTACATCACAAAGTTTAACCAACATGGTTTTTCTGCTTTTTCTCAGTAATTTTGTTTTATTTAAAAATGTACAATGGAAATGGTAGCTTTAAAAAAACCTACATGGAATCATAATGAAATTTATGTTTCACTTTCTGAGATACTGAGATGGCAAACAGTGCTAAAATCCACATTAATACCTATGTATGGTCTTAGTAGAAGAATCGTTTATTGGAACATGTTGATAAAATAATTCCTGTGAATTGTCTGAAAAAAATCAAAACTGTTTTGTAAATTCATACGCTTCTATTCCTTACTCAAGTCTAGATACAACTACAACAATAAAATGAGTAACCTCTTTTATATCTGAGAAATATCCTAAAAAATATTTTTCCAAAAGCCCATCAAATATTTGTTCAATTAGGGTTTAAATTTGCAACATTTCATCTATCTCAGAAATGAAACAGAAGTTACAACAAATTCTTTTAACTAAATTGCTGCTGTTCTACTTTTAAAACTTTTACAAGTTCATAAAACAATTATTTTGCTTTTTTATTAAGGAGAATTTTCCTTCAATATAGGCAGTGATTAAAGATAACGCAACAAATGAATATGGGTATAAAATGTGAATGGAACATTAAGAAATATTTAGTACTTTAAATTTATGGTTGTGATTTTAATAACATTGTCTGAATAATGTTTCATAGTCTGCATCCTTAATTTCTGAGTAAGAAACAAGAAATATTTTATAATTTGCCAATATTGAACAATATATTTCTGTATTTCTGTATTTCTGTTTTTATTCACTACAATGCATTTATTATATTTCACAAGTATTTTAGTTCAATGTTTTTTTTTAACAATATTACATATAGCTTTCTAGGACAAACATTATATCATGTTATTTTTTTAGAACATAATGTAGAAAAGATAAAAAAAGATAAATACTTAGAATACAATAATAGAGAACTATATTTAAGTCACTTTACTATGCGAACATGGAATTTTACTTTGCATCTTTCTTGAAGAGGTAATGCAAAATATTCACTTGAGATGAATAAGCAAAGAAGAAAAAGTTAAATATACAAAACCTAAGAATTAGTAAATAATTGGGTGAAATATATTTCAGAAATGATAATACACTTAAATGAGCAGAGAACTAACTTGATAAAAACAAGAATCATCTATTAACACTAATAATATTTTATAAAATGCCCCACTATCTGTTCCATTATTTGTTTCTTAATGAGATCCATGGGAAAAATTGTTACAAATAAGCAACAGCTTTAAGAAAACATTGATTTTCTTCCTGTTTTTAAAGGTTTATCATCCTAGTTCCATTGAAATCAATTGATCAAATCTAGGTTTCTTATTCCAATTGAATTTTACTTTTAAAGACATAAAATCAAATACTTTCTTATATGCCTTGTTTGTCAATGCAACTTTCTACTTATTTTTAATACACTTTTTATATCCAAATCCAGAAGTTCTGGGTTCCATATGAATATTTGATCAAAATAAATACAGTACATGGGAATTAAATTTTAAAATTGGCTCGAACGACGACTCTGAAATGTCTACCTTCTATGCAATATAATATATAATAAAGTGAAAAAGAAGCAATTTTCACTTTTTAATAAACCAGTGTGGAAAATAGTTGTCTCCATAATCTGGAATTTCCCATTTTACCAAAATAACACAATCTTCTTTGAAACCTGCTTAATATGGATTCAGTAGATACCGTATGGAAAGTTGTTGTTGTTATTATTATTAATATCCCTGCACTTCTATAGATAAATTTGTGCACTTTTAAGTAAGTCTTCTCTCTAGGAGATTTAGTTCACCATGTTAATATCCTCAATGTTAAAATATTAATAAGCAGAAACTAAGAATTCAAATCAGGAGATCAAGTGACCAAATCACTTTTATTAATGATATAGATATATCATTATTATTATTATTGCTATTTGGAAAAATGCAATTGTTACTTTTGTTTTGGCCACACTGGTTGCTTAAGCAAGCAGATCTCCAAGAAAAAGAGAGAGAGAGAAAGAGAGAGAAAGAGAGAGAGAGAGAAAACACGGCTCCAAGACAGCCATCTACATTTGATCCTTCCAACCACTGCAGCAAGAAATCTGTCACTGCTCCCAAGCAAAACAAAAGCAAATCTAAAACAGAAAGGCTATTATTTATAGTCATCAAGATACAGTATGGCACCATATGGTGGGATTTATCAAATTCTTTCCTTTCTCATGCAGGGCAAATAGGGCCGCATACAATTCCCTTCTCCTTTCGTTTACACCAGGGACCCCAAACCTGCTCATCTTACCCAGAGATCCGCATTCCTAACTTCAGGAGGAGTCCTTGAGGGTAAGACAAAATAGATGTTTAACCCTAAGATCTTTCCTCCCCCCTCCCCCCACACCCACAGCCACCCTTGCTCAGCCATATATGAGTGCCAGCCTCTGTGCACTCCAAATACTACTAAATGAATTACTAATAGTCACTTTGGGGCTCGATCCCTACCCCCACTCCGTGGTTGTTGTCAAAACTTTACTCTCGTCTAGCCTTTGGAAGCTGTGTGTTTCAGGGGTGACATTTACCGGGTGTAAGGCTTCTGTAAGGTTAAGAAGCATCAAACCTATAATAGCCTCACTTCCTCTTCATTTTGTTTCCCTTTGTGCGGTGGACGAGGGCAAGGAAGGTCTGCCAATCACCAGCACTTCTTTTTCTTGTTCCATAAAGACTAGGTAGTCACAGCAACAGTGCGGTGACAGCTTGGTATCCATTTAAAACCCCGGGGGGTCCTAATAGGATTGAGGCAAAGATCAAGTGAATGGTTTCCTATCGGAGATTCGTAATAACTCTGCACCGTTCGTATAGCCATGGCAATATTGGCTGTTATGAGGTGGCTTTCTCACCAGAGAAAAGACCGGCCTTGTAGCACAGAAGGCTGTATTTGGGGAAAGGAGGGGTGTCTGTGTGTATGTGTGTGGGGAGAGAAAGAAACAAAACAACACAAAACACAATCAAACACCCGGCAAGGATAAACTGATTCTGGTCTCTTGCACCCCAACACACACACACACACACACACACACACACACACACTCACACAGACACAGACACACACAGACACACACACACACAACCTCTGAATGTGTCATTTCCTTTCATTAATTCATTCATTTGACCAGATCAAAGTCAATACTCTGTTTATGGAGAACAAAGGAGCTCCCTTTTTGGTATTCTGCTGCCGACGCTATCAGATTCCGAAGTTTGCTCGTCTTTCTGAAATCTGGCAGCAGGGGCAGGATCCACTGCCTCTACCCAGGGCAAGTGACTCAAGCAAAACGACCAGATAATTTCGACACAAAACAACATTTTACCATGATAAAGGAAGGGGGGGGGGGCGATTGGATGTTGTTATGAATTGGAGAAGGAAGGGGGGAGGATTAAGGGGACGAGAATGTTTTGCTCCAGACTGAAGTTAAGAATGAGCTGATCTGAGTACATTTCTGATACGCAGGAGGAAAATAGAACTGATTATAACAAGGAGGAAAAGGAGAATCAAGCATGGGAAAATAAGCTTCAGAATGAATGACTGGTTAAATGCATAAGCTAGCCACTTTTGAACCCTCTTTTTACAATATCACATGGGGTTGCTAACCCCCCCCCCATGTTCAACTTCTCCGTTGTAAGTGGGGTGGGGGTGGGGAGGGTAGGAGCCTCCTAATGCTTGGAGGTTTGCCAGAATACATCTTGCATGGCTTTGGGAGTGCCTGTATAATATTTTGATTTGGAAAGACATTTGGTGGTTGAGGCTAGTTCAATTTTTAATTAAAATTGTTATTATTACTAATCTGGTTGGGTGATTGTGATTAGAATGTTGTTTATGACTATGAGCTACTTGAATGTTGGATGATACATTACACACACACGAAGACAATATTTTTAATAACATGAGACTGAGCTTATGTAAGCTCATTCATTTATAACCAACTATATAAGTTTATTTATTTATGCTAATTAACACTGTTAGTTTACCCCTATTTTATGTGTTAGGGGACAAGAAGAAGGATTCTGTAACACAGAGGCACACAGATGTGCGGGTGTATTTGATTGTGTGTACACTTATACATATGCATGCACGTGTGTGTGTGTGTGCAAACACACACACAAACAAATATTGCTTAAACTACAGCTCACTTCTCAATTGAGTTAGGCTATTTACCAAAAGCTAAGGAAAATCAGAAAGTCTGAGAAAACAGGGAAAATAATGTCACGACTAAAGCAAAAGAATCAAGAGTTTGATTTATTATATTAATAAAGCATATTTATTTGCTTTATAATCCTGCTGGCATAAGACTGTATTATTTCCCAGAGCTGGGAAATAATTGGACTAGTTGGACTTCGGGATGATCTTTTTGATTTGCTTTTGTTTTGTTTTGGTAATGGATCCAACAACTTTTATATAAGATCAGAAGATCAACAGGAAAGCAGCGTAGATACAATCCTTAGCAGCTAACCCAATACAAATTTAGAAGCATTAAAATATGCTAGACATAACCATATATAAATGGTAGAAGTTGCTACATTTTCTAAATTTTGTAAAGCAGTCGAAAGCCTTTTTAAAAACTGTGCAAAATATGTCCTGTATAAGTAAGAGCAGGCAGAAAAATACATATATTCAGAAAAAACGGCTTGGGAGGAGAAATCTACAAGAACAGGTGGGATGTGTGTGTTTAATTAAAAAAAGAGAGAATTTTGATATCCTTAGGTTGAGGGAAGAAGCATTTCTGCTATTACTTTTTAAATCAATCTGATGAAAAGGTTGTAATATACATTAATTAGTTTAATCTTTAAAGATTGATTTTAATCTTTACAGTTATTTAAAGGTTACAATACTATAGCTAGTGGCAAGCAGTAAGCTTTATTGAATTCAGTTGAACATCCTTCCATTAGAATTATACCATTATAATCAGGTAGCCTAAGAAATTGCAAAAAGAATATTTAATTCATTTAAGCATTAAACTACGGTGGGCAAAGTATTCCTAATTGTCTCTTTTCCTTTTCTAACTTTTAACTTTTTCATTGGGGGTGACATCAGCAACATGTTCCAAAAGTACTTTTTCCAAAAGGCAACTGGACTGTTTTTTTTCCCCCCCAAAGGAAAAAAACCAAGAAAGTCTATTCTTATTTGGAAAAAAGCACATTTGAGACAACTGTGACTTGGATGATTGAGAATCTCCATAAAAATTGGCAACATATATCTAGTGTGAATGGTAATATCACACGAGACTTGTTACTTTTATTGTCTGATATGCTTTGTATAGATATGCATTGAATTAGATCAGAGGTGGTATTCAGCAGGTTCTGACCAGATCTGGAGAACCGGTAGTGGAAATTTTGAGTAGTTTGGAGAACCGCTATATACCACCTCTGACTGGCCCCACCCCCATCTATTCTCTGCCTCCCGAGTCCCAGCTGATTGGCAGGAAATGGGGATTTTGCAGTAACTTTCCTCTGGAGTGGGGAGGGAATGGAGATTTTACAGTATCCTTCCCCTGCCATACCCACCAAGCCACATCCACAGAACCGGTAGTAAAAAAATTTGAAACCCACCACTGATTTCATGGTCTCCTTTTCTATTGCTGCAGAAATTTTATACCCACTTTTTACCCACAAATTAAAATAATAATTTTGTAAGATGACAAGCTAAAAGGATACAGAAACCTAGATGTTAATATTATATTTTCAGGATGTCCCTTAGGGTTGGGCCCTATTTTTCAATCCTGTTGCAGTGATTCTGGCTTTTAGGATTAGGGTTTAGCCACAAAATAGTGTAGGGACTACTATTCAATTTCCTTGTCACTAGCAAATCATGTTCTATATAATTCTATCTTGTTCCCTATGCGGATTAACATCTACATGAAAGGATTGGGGAAAGTCCTTTGTCTCTTTGGAATAAAATTCCATTAAAATTAAATTCACTTTGTGCAATAATTTAAGAGAAAGTTTTTATAAATTGATGTCTAGATCGTATTTGACAACTGTGAAACTATCAAAAGTGTGCAAGAATGTTTCAAGCAAATGTTGGAAATGTGGAAAAGGGGATGAAACATATTATCATATGCGACAGACTTGTAAAGTGGCCAAAATATTTTGGGTCAGCGATCCATAGGACATTGGTGAAAATGATCGGAATCCAATCCGAGTTGGTAACTGAGACCAGAGGTTTAGTTTTCTATGCTTTCAGAATTGTGCTGGTGCCCATCCTCAGGGGACCTCTGTCTCTGAACCTCAGATTCGATTCTGCAAACATTATCCTGGACCAGGGGTGGGTTCTACTTACCTTTACTACCAGTTCTCTTTCATGTGATCAGCGCACGCACACGAGCAAAGCGAGCATGCATGCTGAATGCGTGCTCCGCGCATGCACACTTTTTTTGGGAAAAAACCTCGAAACGTAACAGAAACGTAAGTACGGGCACGCAGGTGGGCCCAGCTCCCAGCTGCGGAGAACTGGTTTGGTGACGTCACACCGTCACCGCTACCAGATCGCGCGAACCGGGACAAACCGGGAGCAACCCACCACTATCCTGGACACATATATTTGCCATCATTCATAATAGGAATCTCTTGTCGGATGAAACCAGAACTGTACTTATTTGGGTTTATGGAAGAAGGACCAAATAAAATGCACAGGGTCTTATTATTATATATGATTACTGCAGCAAGATTATTATATGGGCAGAAATGGAAAAATAAAGAAGATTCACATCTGAAAGATTGGATATATAAAGTTAGGGACTTGGTGGAGATAGCAAAACTGGCATGTCTAATAAGAGAAAACTACAGAGGCTTTTTAAATTAAAGACTGTGGTCTGTTTATGAACTATATTACAAAAGTAAAAAATAATAATAAAAGAAATAAAGGTACATAATGTAAAATTAAAAAGTGATCACAACAGCACAAAACGAAAAGAAATGGTTAATGGATCCATGAGGAAAGTGGAGGGTGGAAGTGGGTTTTTTTTGTAAAGAGAGATGTTTAGTTTTGAATTTATGTTGTAAGTTTATGTTTCTATATATGTTTCTGTATATGATTAATGTTTATTTTATGTGTGTGTATAACCCTTGAATATTATCTAATCTTGATAGTGGGTTTTTGAAGAACAGCTTTGGCATTTGGGAGTGCTTTTTGACTCTCAGCTGTCACTGGATTTGCAAGCAGCAGCTGTGGTAAGGGTTGTGTTTGCACAATTATGGCTGATACACAAATTAAAAACCCCTTTGAGTTGGTTCAACTTGGTGACAATTACCCATGTCCCAACAGAAGAGAATTATATGTAGGTCAGCACTGAACTGGAAAATTCTTGGTGTTCTCTGAACTTGTTTGCTTGTAGACCTTTCATTATCCAACTACGCAACATCATCAGTGCAATGCACTCACGTTATCTAATGAAACATCTGTAAACCTGGCTGTCTTATCACATCAAGGAAGGTTGGGTTGTCGACTGCCTCTTGTAAGATTTTTTTTCTTTCTGTTAGTGCTTTTCTGATTCTCAGTTTAATAGTTTCTTAAAACTTTTTTGTTTGTTTGTTTAATCTCAATTGTATATTGGGGGTGTGTGGATTAGAGTGGCCTATAAGGTCTATAAATAAATAAAACATTAAAAAAATGGGAATTGGTGCAAAATGGTTGGAACAAACCTCTAACACAGCCAGATTTATATGAAGCCTACCCTGAAATATCTACTATTAACTAGTTGCCAATCAGTATAATTTATGGTGCAGGGTTTTTTTTAAATCTTTAAAGCCTCCAAATATTTAGCGCCAGAATCTCTAAAGGAAGATACTTTATTGTTTTGCTGAAGATGCTGTCACTGCCAGGGGTTCAGGGGTGAAATCCTGCAGGTTCTGACAGGTTCTGGAGAACCGGTAGTGGAAATTTTGAGTAGTTCGAAGAACTGGCAAATATGACCTCTGGCTGGCCACAGAGTGGGGTGGGAATGAAGATTTTGCAATATCCTACAATGGAACTTTAGAAAGTGACATTAGTTTTTTTCACATTTAAGACAGTTGCAGCGTATCTATGGTCAAGTGATCAAAATTCAGATGCTTGGCAACTGACCCACATTTATGATGGTTGCAGTGTCCCAGGTTCATGTGATCCCCTTTTGCAACCTTTTGACAAGCAAAGTCAACGGGGAAGCCAGATTCACATAACCACGTCACTAACTTGACAACGGCAGTGATTCACTTAACAACTGTGGCAAGAAAGGCCATAAAACAGGGGCAACTGTCTCATTTAGCAACAGGAATTTGGGGTCAATTGTAGTCATAAGTCAAGGACTACCTGTATGACTTTCAGGATTCGGAAAGCTCATTGTAAGGAGGTGTTTTTGTGCTCTCCACTTTTTCAGCATTTAGGACAATGGAAAAATGATCTCACCAGTCAAGCTTTTAATTGTTTTTTTCAAAAAAATAATTATTGTACATACTCATGGATAAGCTGAGCCCAATTTTTTTTGGGTGTGTGTGTGTTTTGGTGCCTAAAATTCTCAGCTTATCTGTGAGTAGATTTTACTGTTGCATTTTGCTTACATTATTGTAAGCCCTTCTAGTTGGTATATAAGCAGAAAGGCAGGGAATGCATTTAACAGTAAAAATAAAATAACCATATCCTTTGTTTCATAGCGGAGACATTACATAGGACATTACATTGCATTATTTAACACATCAAAAGACTGAGAAGGCCATTGTGACAGAATGGGATGTTGGGATGAGAAGATCTAGATGCAAATTCTTATTCCATCAATGAACTAATTTGGTGATTTCAGTCCTCACTCTTCACCTGATTCAAAGGGTATTGCTGTGGGAATAAAATGAGTGGAGATTCCTATCTGCATTATATCTTCGCCTAAGAAATGCAGGATAAATAAAAATGAACACACTGGTACATCTGGAGCCCAACATACAAAAGTGTCCATTATTGATCAATTACTACTCACTCTCCTTATTATTATTACCTGAAATTCTATTTTTTTCCCTAATTTTCCAAACATTTCACTTGAAAACAAAGCAAGTCTCCACTTTTCAGAAAAATTCTACTCCTTTTTTTTTCCCCCAATGGTGGAGAAGAGAGGACATGGGATCAATGTCAAATGCTGACCTTTTACAAAGACCCTTGTCACGTTTTTCCTGATACAAGCAATGTCTCACATTTAAATTCCGCATTTCAGTTAAGCAAACAACTACTTGCCTAATCCTTTCAGGATTTTCTTTTCCAGTTTTTGTTCTTTCGGAATACTGGCCTCCTTTAATCCAGAGGCATCCCCCGAAGGGACCTGTTCTTTCTCAGCCTCATCATGGCCATCCTCATAGTCCCCATCTTCGGGATTGAACGCTTCTCCTTTCTCAGCTCCGTCTGTTGCTTTTGCATTCCCTTCCTCCACCAGACAGGCAGCTGACCCGTAGGTTTTAATAATGTCCTCCAGCTGTTGGCTCAGCTCCTCAGATAGATCACAGAGCTTTATTTCAGGCTGAGCCTGGGCTGTGTTCTCAGGGGCCGGAGGAAGCAGTGTCTCACTTGCTCTCCCGAAGCCATTCTGAGAAGACAGTTCTTCAGGGTTGTTTTCAGAAGGCGATGGTTGCTGTTCAGGCTGGCCATGGGTGCTTTGGTCATAGTCCATGCTGGATACCTGACAGCAAAGAGAGCTTAGTTATAGACAAACACCTGGAAGATTGCACGAGGCAAAACAACTGATGCAGAAATAGACTGTTTTAGTTTTCTTTTCACAGATGGCAATAGAAAACTTATTTGTATACAGGTTTATTTAGGTATTTCCAGTATTTTCTACACTTCTAAAGTAAGAGCAAGTGTACAATCTCAATAAATAGCAATAGCACTTAGACTTATATACTGCTTCATAGTGCTTTTACAGCCCTCTCTAAGCGGTTTACAGAGTCAG
>JANHFM010001690.1:322570-332852 GCA_032468115.1 Grayia smithii | reverse complement strand
GATATTGAAAGACAACAGAATTTGGCACTTGGTGTGGGAACATGTTCCCCATTTTCTCTTGGCATTATGCCTCTGACCCCCCCCCCAAATATCTTTCTATGCTATCCTTCATCAAATATAGGATGGCATTTCTAAAGGCTCGCTTTAACGTGATTCCCTCAAACGTCCTAGATAGCAGGCTTTCAGGGGTGTAATGCCTATCTATTGTTCATGTGACAGCCGATCTCCGGAAACGTTGCTCCACATTGTATTTACATGTCCCCATTATTGGGAGGTAAGATCAGAACTTATCTCGCCCATTTGCTTAAGATTTCCTGGTCTACCCGCAAACCATAGTCTTCGCTTTCTACTCCAGGACACTGACTCTGAGATTACACTAAAGGTAGCAAAAATTTTTGCTGCAGTCCTGGTAGGTAAGACCTGTGGGAAGGGATGGGTGGGACCTACTGATTAAGATTAGTTACATTGTCTATTTGTGGTTAAGTTATCATGGTTGTATCAGGTGCCGATGTGCGGATTTATGCAAATTGTAACACAGTATTCCTATATAATTTTAACTGATCACAGTCCACATAGTGTGGATTTAAATTTTACAATAGATAGATTGTATGGTTGATAGAATGGACCCTATCGCTGATGTCGACCATTGTTTGCTACTTTATACTCAAGTTTGGTAGTACACTTGCTGAATGTTTTGTTTGTTCTGGTTCTTGGTCTATGACCGTAATAAACAGTATTCTATTCACTTTTGTTTCTGGCTGATTGTTTGTAACCTTTAATTAGGCAAATTGGGCACACAGCATAGGGCAACAATTTTTTAATCAACATACCTCTAAAGAGCTAGTTTATAAAATGTGTCCAAAATTGGGGATCCATGATTCTCTTGGGATTGAACTTTGGCAAAGTTGTGGCTGCTTCAGTCCTGTGATCATCTTTTCCAATACTCTCTGAAAAAAAAATAGCAGGCCCTGCTATTTTGCCTGTCTGTGGTCATTCTGTTTCTCGTTTAGGTAAGTAAATATCTTTCAAACGATGATCCAATGGGTCACGGGTTGTCTAGTATTCATTAACACCTTTCTTGCAGCAAGATTACGTTCTCTGATTTGCACAATAACAGGGGTGTCAAACTCGATCACAACACATGACGTCACGTGACATATCATCATGTTCTTTGCCTTTGCAGAGCTGGGAGGGGTGTGGCCTGCACGTGATGCATCCGGCCCTTGGGCTCCCAATTTGACACCCCTGCCCAGCGACTATAACATCCCATGCCTGTTTTTCTTGTCTTGGAAAAGTGCTCACCTAGAAGACCTTATACGCTGTACAGTAGTAGAAAAAGAGTTGCCTTTTTTCTTTTGTTAAAATCTGCCTGCCTAGGGTGCAGAAAGACTCCCATGCTGTCCTTCAAGAGATAAAAATTAGAAAATGTTGAATTTCACACTCCCTTTACTTACACTGTGAACTTGGTCTTCTTGGTTTCCTGAGAAAGAAATATAGTTTTAGGGTAATTTAATAAACAGTACAACCTTTTTTTAAAAAAATTTCTGATAGGCTTTATTACATGTACAAGGTTGACTGGTTTGTTTTATTTGGTTTTACAATGATAGGGTGTCTTATTAAACAGGCAAGATTTGGTATCAGAGAGGGCGTGGGGGAAGAGAGGCAGGGAAAGGGAGAGAGAATGTTAATAATGCACTGGAAATAATTGCAGATAAAAGTTCATCTCTGTAACAGATTTTGGGAGCGGATTACAAAAAATAACCTGATATAAACCTCATCCTGGAATAATTATAGTTCACAGTGGTATCTATGGACATCTGAAGTTTTATTTTAACCGTCAAGCCCATTACTTGAACAACAAAGGCGACGTTGGGTCAGTTTTGCAACAATGCTATTTTCACAGCAAGAACAATGATGTCAATTACCAGACTGTCTTTTGTCAGTTGCATCAATTTCAGGGACTTGACTACAGATTTGGCCTGACATGCAATCTCTTTTGTAGCTAGAATAAGCTAATGCTGTGACTAATTGGGAGTGAATTTCATACAATACAAGGGTTGCAAATTTTCTCTCCAACATGCTAATCGCCATGTCACATTTTTCAAAGCTCATTGGTCTATGGTTGTGCTCACCCAACCTGCTTAGAGTTGATCTGCAGCAACAGGCTGCCTCAACGTCAAGGCTGGTGTTTAAAGTTTATTGAGACCAGGAATATACAGGTATAATGTCTTCTGTCCACACCCACCCTAACTGGAAGACATGTCTTCTTAACTTTCCCTGCAATGCATCCAAAAATAGAGGTTTTAACTTGTGCTGGCATCTTGGAAGTGCAGGGTGGTTATCTGATTTACCTGCTGTACTTCATTTCATGGTGTAAAAATTCCTCCACTCCTTGAGGTAATGTACACAATGTTTTGGAATAATATAAGCATGTAAGTGTCTTTTCAAGTTCTCTGATTTGAATTTAGTGAATTTTCCTTAACTATTTCAGAATGACTATATGCTGGATAGTTTTTCTTCCTGAATTTATTATCACAGCCTTCTGCGTGCTGATTTACGGACTGACATATGGACTGGAGGCTAAAACATACGATGAACGGTTGCAGGAACTGGCCATAGCTAGTCTAGTGAAGAGAAGGACCTGGGGACACATGATAGCAGTGTTCCAATATTTGAGGGGCTGCCACAGAGAGGAGGGGGTCAAGCTATTTTCCAAAGCATCTGAAGGCCAGACAAGGAAAAATGGATGGAAACTGAACAAGGAGAGATTTAACCTGGGAACAAAGAGAAATTTTCTTACAGTAAGCAATCAACCAGTGGAACAGCTTGCCTGTCAGAAGTTGCAGGAGCTTCATCACTGGAAGCTTTCAAGAGGAGACTGGACTGCCATCTGCCAGAAATGGTGTAGGGTCTCCTGCTTGGGCAGGGGTTTGGACTAGATGACCTACAAGGTCCCTTCCAACTCTGTTAATTTGTTATCTTTGTTCTGCTGGTATGTGATAATTGTAAGAATGACTAATGGCAGATTGGTTTCTTATAAAGCAAAAAAGCACTATTAGATACCGGTAGTTATTCATCTGGCAAAAAAATTATTGAGGAATATATTGGGCAGCCTTTGTTCAACTTATATTTCAACTTGGCGTGTCCTTAAGACAAATGACAATATTTTTAATCCTCCTTCCTCCATAGTATTGGACTAATAATACCTGCCTATTTGAAATTCTATTGACCTTTACAGGAATAATTATGAATTTGCAATGGACAGAATATCCTCCTCTTTGATTAAATGTAATGGGCTTGAACAGATGGATTTGGAAAAGTTTGATTCTCCAAATATGAACCAATCTAAAAATGAATTCCAGTGAATGTAAAAATGGAAGGTGGCTGAAAATGTAGGCTTAGAAATAGAGTGGATTCTTACTTGATCAACTAGACCAAATTGATTTCTGAAATATGTATTATTTCTCACAGCTTTAAGCCTGCTTTTGGAATAGTTGTGGAAATATTAATTGCTAATGAAAACTCAGTAAAGAAATTACCTAAAGGTTTTATGAACTACTCTCATTATGATTGTGGATTTTTCTCTACCTTCATAGATTTTTGATTCTTTCCCCTTGAAGCAATTGTTAGCTTGCCTTTTATTTAGTATCAAGCAACATTATTGAGTATCGGAGCCTCCCTTTTCTTTTCAGATCATAGACTGTGAAATCTTCTTTTTGATTAAAACAAATAAACAAATGCTAAAAAGGGCAGCCAAAAGCTATTTTGTACACAGTGTGGTTTACTTCCCAACTTCATTGGATTTTATTTTCAATACTTTTACTGTTTTCTTGGTATTTTAAAAGAATACTTTGAAATCTTTTTGCTTGTTTTGAATGTTTTTATCAACTTGGTATCCATTCATGCTTCCCAGTTACTAGATGGATTAAAAATAAAAGAATAACTTTGCCAGAAATTAAAGTGTACATATAATACAATCTGTGCATTAGCTAAGGACAGTTTGGTGTAAAATAAATAAACACCCACTTGTTTCCCATACTTTTAGCAAGGAGAATTAGCCTGACCTGGTGAAATGCATAAAAAGGAAATACTGTTGAATGAGAGCTAGATGAAAATATGATAGCACAAAAAAATCTGGTGGAATCCTGGAAGAATGAAATAAGCCATTTTGTCCGAACCATCAGCTTCAGCTTGGCGCCTTACTGGTGTTCTCCCATCAATCGGGGAAGGGAGATGGGGGAACAAATGGGCAATAAAACTATACCTTTATGATGGGAAAGTGGGAGGAGGGATTGATAGTTGAGGAATCACAGAGCACTTTGGAATATTTTTCATGTTGGGGCACTGGCATTCTCAAGGCCATTTACCTTGAGAATAGAATTTCACTGTCCCAAACACCTCAGTGTTTCTCAAAAATCTTGGTGGTGCCAGATTACCTATACACAAATGGACCATGGGAGAGGGGAGGCTAAGGGGAACCAAGGAGTTAGTTCTGTAATGGTGCACAGGGACTTTAGATTCCGCTTGACTTTACTGCAATCAGCTTCTCTTAGTAAAAGTACCTTTTCACATCAATTAAATGGAGTTGAGAATTTTACTTCCCTAGGAGATCAGACTGGGACAGGTCTGACACATTTCCTTAAAGAATGTACACGTATCATTAACATAAATGCCCATTCAAGCTTCTGCTTTTTGTAGGAATCTATATGAAATAATGTTAAAATCATCCAGCCTTTCCTTAAATGTACCCAGTGAAGGGGAAGCCATAATTTCCATGGGAAAATGGTTCTATTGTCTGTTTTTCTTTGTGAGGAAATCTTCCCTAATATGCAGCTGCTTTCTTGTAAGTTGTCCTTACTCCATATCTTGGCATGAGGTATGAGGAACTATCAGCAAGTGATTTTTAGCTAGTTCCATACCCTCCACAAGAAACAGTTTGGTGTAGTGGCTAAGACTTCAGGCCAGAAATAGGGAGATTGTGAGTTCAAGGGTAATCTCACCTTAGTCATGAAGCCAGCTGGGTGATTTTGGGCAAGTCACTCTCTCTTAGCCCTAGAAAGTGAGAAATGGCAAACCACTTCCAAACTCCTACCAAGAAAAATGCAGGGACATATCCAGAAAATCGTTAGAAGTCAACATTGACTTGAACATGCCTGCAAACAACACACCCTCCATCCCTCACTTAAGTAACTTATTAATCAGAGCGTAAGAATGCTGAATACAGAAAATTCTTCTACACTGACAGTCTAAGATAGAGAAACTGCTGTGTTTTATCTGAGGAAGGAACCTTCTTCATTTGGAAGAGTGAATCTTGTATTCATTGTAGTGCCTCAAAAATTGGTTTCCAGAGGCCCCAGTCCATGTCTAGCTCTAGTGAAGGGTCAAAGACCATAACTGGCATTTGGGGAATGGAGGGAAAAATAAAACATTGGTGGCAAAGTTCCGTTTCTTCCTAGTGTTTTCTTTACAATGATTAGTCAATTCTACTTCCCTGCTCCATTTTTTAAGCTTTACAAATCAAATACATGCAACCATTTATAAATGTAGATGACAGAATAAGGTATAGCTTCTTTTCCTTCTTATTTTATCTTCCAACCAAGCTTACCCATTTCAATGTCTGTAATGCTAATGTCATTTTGGAGGGATTTATGTCCAGGAGTCTTCACTTTTTAATCTTTTTGGAATGACTGTATTCTTCTGGCCTTGTCTCTGATGCTCATTCTGTTCCCCTTCTCTTAGGTCGAAGGATTCAAGGATATCCAGCCGGCATACAACTTTTTTTTAGGTAAATAGTGTAAAAACTGCACATTTTGAGTATATTTATATAAAACGTATCTTGTAGTAAAATGCAAATAAAACTGACCTCTGCAAAAAACAAAATTAAATTCTGGGTACCTTTTTTCCATTATTTGAAGACTGATGCCAAAAGCATAGATAGAAAAGAAAGAAAGAAAGAAAGAAAGAAAGAAAGAAGGAAAGAAGGAAAGAAGGAAGGAAGGGAGGAAGGAAGGAAGGAAGGAAGGAAAGAAAGAAAAAGAAAGAAAGAAGAGGCAGGCAGACAGGCAGACAGGAAGGAAGATTGCAGAATTGTAGAAAAAAATAGAAAATAGGTTACTTTCCTAACTATGATGTGTACTTTAGGAAAAAGATGCAGAATATGTTTTGAACAAGGGAAAAAAATTACTGAGATGTGCAGAGTTATGCTTAGGAAAATGGATGCTTGACAAAATCATGAGGTAAAAAATGCTGCAGATGAGGGAAATGTCTATAAAAGAATAGGCTGCATAAAATGAGGATAAGAAAACCATATTGCATAAGAGAGAGAGAGGGAAAAAAATAAAATTTTAAAAGGCAGAGAAAATTGCTCATTAGTTTTGATCAGACTACAAATTGTTCTGATAGAAAGTGAAAACAACTAAACAAGGACCATCTGGCAGACTGAATGGAATTAAAAACAAATATGATATAGGATGAAAATGAAGTGAGGAAATGGAGGAATGAGTACTTAATCTAATCTCTCTCCCCCCGCCTCTATCTATCTATCTATCTATCTATCTATCTATCTATCTATCTATCTATCTATCACTATCTATTATGTTAGTGATATATCAAAGGGTGTAATTGAGATGAATACCATAAAGAATTAAGAACTAAGAAAGAATAGACGAAAATGAAACAATAGATGTTGATAAAAGTAAGGCATTGGTATAAATGAAGTATCTGCAGAAATATTAAATTATAAGTGTAGTTTGCACAAAGAGTGGCTGTGTGCAATTGTTTAATATATGTGCAAAAATTGCATCTGTGCCTGATGATTGGGAGAATGTTGTTATAGGTCCTCCAGTGAAAAGAAAAGATAGCAAAGATGAAGACAAACACTGCAGACGATTATATGATTATGTGTGCCTGAGAAAGTGTTTGGCAGAATTCTGGCTGAAAAGGTACAAGAGTTGATATCAGCCAAAATTTAGGAAGTATAGCCCTTCCTCTGGCTAGGCTTTTGCTTTACAGTTGGGCATTAAAAAAATGTATGAATAGGAGAAGAACATTTATTGTATGTTCTCTGATATAGGCAAAGCATAAAATAAAATGAACACATTTGTATTATATTTATTTATTCCCTATTTTTATTATTTCTAATAAACAACTCAAGATGGCAAACAGATCTAACACACCTTCCTCTTCCTATTTTCCCACAACAACAATCCTGTGAGGTAAATGGGATTGAGAAAGAATGACTGGCCCAAAATCATCCAGCTGGCTTTCATGTCTAAGGCAGTGCTAGAATTCACAGTCGCCTGGTTTCTAGCCTGGTGTCTTAACCCCTAAAACAAACTGGCTCTCATAATGTTTTGCATGAATATAGGTGTGAATGTTGGTTTCTAAATGCAATAAGAGTAAATGTATTTTTGTCAAGCATGTATAAGATAACAGATATAAGTATAAACATGATTATGAATACAGGAAATGGAGACAAATAAATGGGGACAGTAAAATAGGGACAGTAGGCACTTTGGTGCGCTTATGCATGCCCCTTACAGACCTCTTAGGAATGGGGTAAGGTTAAAGTTATGGGGGTTACAGAGTCAAGTAGTGCATTCCAGGCATTGACCACTCTGTTGCTGAAGTCATATTTTCTGCAATTGAGTTTGGAGTGCTTTACCTTAAGTTTGTATCTATTGTGTGCTCATGTATTATTGCGGTTGAAGCTGAAGTACTCATTGACAGATAGGACATTGTAGCAGATAATTTTGTGTACTACACTTAGGACAGACTGAATGTGATGTAGTTCTAAGTTGTCTAAGCCCAAAATTTCAAGCCTGGTGGTATAAGGTATTTTGTTGTGAGCAGAGGATGGAGGACTCTTCTTGTGAAATATCTCTGGACTCACTCAATTGTGTTAGTGTCTGATATGCAGTGCAGGTTCCAGACAGATGAGCTGTACTTGAGAATTGGTTTAGCAAAGGTTTTGTATGCTCTAGCTTGCAATACAATATTACTGGAGAAGAAGTTTCTCAAGATTAGGTTAACAACTTTTAACGCCTTTTTGGCAATGCCGTTACAGTGAGCTCTGGCACTTAGAGATGAGTACTCCAAGGTTCTTGACAGAGTAGGGTCATCTACGAGTTATAAGAAGCAAAATGGCTTTTCCTAACAGCATCTTTCTGCCCACTTTGTTATAGGGAAATGAAAGTGGGAATATCAGAAAAAGTATATTAAATAAGTCGAAAGAGGAAAGTATTACTTAAAAAGCATATGTGGTGAAACAAGAAGAGGGGATCAAAAATGGATGATTGCCGAATATATGAATGTATGTGGATTGAATTTGAAAGTGAATGACAGTGAGATAGTAATTTGTTGATGTGGCTTGGTCATATGGGAAGATGAATAATGTTTCAATCAAATGAGAGGGCATTAATAGAAACAGAAAGGCCAAAACAATTGTGGTTGGATGGAGGTCGTGAGTTCCTCAAAAACAGAGCAGTAGGCAGCTAAAGAACAAAAGGCTATATAGGAAGTGGTCTATGGATATGATGGAAACAATGGTTTGCAGGAATAGAAAAATATGAAGAGGTGTAGCGAAAGATATTGGTATAGGCATGAGCCATAGTGGCTCAGTGGTTAGAATGCAGTATTGCAGGATAACTCTGCCCACTGCCAGCAGTTTGATCCTGACTGGCTTTAGGTTGACTCAACCTTACATCCTTCTGAAATCGGTAAAATGAGGACCCAGATTGTTGGTATGTGTGTGTGTGTGTGTGTGTGTGTGTGTGTGTGTAATATGCTGACTGTAAAATCGCTTAGAGAAGGCTGTAAAGTACTATGTACTAAAGTACTCTGGTTTCCTACATTTGATTGCTTTTGTTTACTATTTCTTACTCTTTTTAATCAGCTTTGTACAGAAAAGGAAATAGCTTGTCAGATTTGCCTGTATGTGTGCACTTATGTTGCATCGGCTTTGAGAAGTTACCTCTACATGACACGTACATGCAGCAAACAGCAATGGTTAGAAACGTGAGCTTATGGTCACTGTGGATTCAGAGAAAAGCAAGCTAGCATCTCCCTCCTCAGGAAAAAAAATGGCTGTAATTGTCTCATTAAGACTGGTTCTTGCTTACTGCAGATGCCATCTCCACCCTCCACATCAGCCAAGATCTTCTTCACTCTGTGTAGCAGAATTGAATAATCAACACATTATGATGGATTAAAATAGCCCAGGGTGGCCCCAGGCGAACAGCTTTTCTCAGGATGATTTGCTTCTTTTTGTATTACTTTCAGGAAGCACTTCCCCAGATCTCACACCGTATTTCTTTTTAACTAGACTTGAGAAAATTTATTGCTGAAGTAGGAAAAAAGTTATTTATGAAAAAAAAAATAATTAAAAAAAAAAAGCCAAGGCAAAGATGGCTGGGAGGGAAAGAGGAGAGAGAAGGAAGAGATCTTTTTGTAATACAAGATCATCTCGGAGTGCAATAATATATCTTGCAAAGCCATGAGACCTATAGCAAGCTTACTGTTGATCAATTTTCCACACAGTTTGCTACAGTTCATAAATCAAGGGGACTATTTTTTTTTTCTCCCTCTAAGGAGAAGTTAGCCTCCTGGATACTGCTAAGAGATTAGCATCACGCAAACTAAATTCTTTTAAATATATATGTATATCTAGAGTAGGTCATAAGTGTGAATAAATCAAGTGTGAGCATAGATAGATGATAGATAGATAGATAGATAGATAGATAGATAGATAGATAGATAGATAGACCAATAGTGATTCACATTTGGAAAAATGTATGTGTAGTGGAGACATTCACACCCTATGGACAGTGTGCAACTCTACCCCAGTGTAAACCTCCCTGATTAAATGAGTAAGAAATTCTCATCTCCCAAACTTTCCTTTCATCTATGCCTTAACTTGCTCTGAGTTAACATGTTGGGTTCTGTTGTATAGCAAGCTTCACATCCTGAGTCCATCAAAAGAATGTCCCATTATTTAGGATTTTCTTTTCTTTTCTTTTTTGCTGCTGAGGTTGTGTCAGCTTTCTCATTCCTTTTAATGTTCTCTGTGCTGTTGAATGGGTGATTCACAAAGACTCAAGGGCATCAGTCTGTTCTCTATAGGCAAAGAATAAAATAGACACAGTACACAATGGATTAGACCTTGATAAGGTGATAAGATTCTCTGCTCCTTCAATCAGAGTAGGTAGCCCTCAGGGGTGGGTTCCACTTACCTTTACTAATAGTTCGCAACGGGAGCGCACGCTGATGATGATGTCGGGGCTAT
>JANHFM010001690.1:311559-322560 GCA_032468115.1 Grayia smithii | reverse complement strand
TGGGTGGAGCTTCCCACCGGTTTTACTACCAGTTCTATAGAACTGGACCGAACTGGGAGCAACCCACCACTGGTAGCCCTTCAAGTCCGATAGGCTTTTTATATCATGGGGAGCTCTTCACTTTATGATGCTTCAATATATTTTATGGAACTGGGAGAGAGAAACAAGCTATTGAAGTAGAATCATGTAAAACTTCCTAATGTAGGAGTTGGCCAAGCTGAGTCCGAGGGAAGGGTCAAGCACTTAACCGGCCTCAAGTCTCTTCATCCCCACAAGAGATGTAAATCCAGCCTACCTTGAATTCCACTGACTCTTATCTACTGCCAATTTGATTGGACCGTCAGTAATTCAGATTCTTGTAAAGCAGGGATGTCAAACTGGCGGCCCGCGGGCCAGATGCATCACACACAGGCCATGCCCACCCCAGCTCTGCAAAGGGAAAAAATATCACAATACTTCACATGACGGCAACATGACGCTGACAGTTTGACACCCATGTTGTAGCATGTAGTAAACCCGAGTCATTTAAACAACCCTGCTTCCTGATTTCTTGTGCCTGACATCTAAGTTGACACTTGTGATGGAACATAGTGAAGAGATGAATTCCCAGGAAAAGGATGTGCATCCTAGGGGAGTAAGAGGCAATGTTTAGAATGACATTTAAAAAAATCTATTAAGATAGGCTGCATTGCAATTATCTTCATTGGATAGAATGTTTGTAATTAAGATGAATGTTTTACCAAAGATGTTTTTCTTCCAGATACTTCTGGTACTGATGACCAATACTCTTTTTAATCAAAGACAAAGGGATATTTCTAAGGTTATCTGACAAGGAAAAAAAAACCCTGAATATTAAATATAAATTGTTGCAAGATGCTAAAGAGAGAGAGAAGGAAGGGTTGGCTTTACCAGTTTTAAAATTGTACCAAGGAGGTGTCCCAGGAGGGAGTAAGAGGATTCCAGAGTAAGAATTCCAGAGGAGTAAGAATTCCAGAGGAGTAAGAATTCCAGAGGAGTAAGAGGCAACTCAGCCCATTTGAGAGAAAGAGGGTGAAGATAACCCCTTCCTGATAGTTCGCAGAGTGTATTAGAGATGCAGACAGTGGAGTCTTTAGTGTGGCAAGAATTTTCTTATAGGTGTGATACAATTTTTTTAAAAAAAACAAGCTTGAAAGACTTACCACATATCATTCTTGGTTTTGGACCTGACACACTTGTAATGGGCTTTAAGAATAATTTTGAGCAACAGGAGGAACAGCTGCAACTAAGGCAATGGTCAGATGAAATAAATTTGAGGCAAAAACTGAAATGTAATTTGAGAAAACATCTCAGACTTGACTCTCCCTCTTTTCCTTAAAGGTTTAGACTGGGGGAAGGGACATTCAGACTTACAAGATTTTGTTACTGTAACCCTGCAATAAAAATAGTATTAGCATTCATAACTAGTCTGGTCTACCACAAAAGGTTAATGTTAATTTTGCAAGTCTGGATGTACATACAAACACACACCCTCTTTTCTGCCTTTAACTTTCAGAAAATTAGGGAGGATCAGATCCAAGATGAGTTCCCCAATTGCATTTCTGCTTTAGACTCGTGTTTCTTTTATCTGATTGTTGTCTTCTTTCTATTCCTTAAGATTATTCTTATGGCCCATTAAACCATTCATTTCATAATGGTATATGAGTGAATTTATGCTGACACATTCTGTTCAAAATTCTGTAGAGACTCTTCTAAATGTGCCAAAGTTTTCTTTTTCATATTACAGAGGTAGGCAACAGTCCCAAAAGAATCATGAATAAACTGCTCTTGCTCATCCGTCTGAGGTAGTATATACAATATATCTGCCAGTAAAATCAAGAGACTCCTCTACTACCGGTAGTAGCTACTGGTAGTAGCTTCTGTAAGTAAACAGCCATGTACAGGTAGTTTTAACCCAACTGGTTTTATTCAATGCTAGTAAAAAGCGAGCCTATGTTGTGGGTTACGGTTGTCCTTACTAGAGAGTCCAATCCCAGATTGACAGACGTGAAACCAGACAATTTGTATTGGGGAAGATATTTTAAGCGTTCATGTTTTTGGAATCGCTAGAATTGCTATGATAATTATGAATTAACTTGCTGGCAGTTCTAATGGGGAAAGGCACTCTTTCATGTGCCATCCATTCTTAAAACATTAGATGAGTCGGAGAAATTAACATCTACAGATTCTACTCCACCATGGATCCAGATGCTAGATAACTTTACCTCTGAGATTGCTTTGTATATTATGCCTTTATGTTTGATGGGGAATGTTTTTGTTTTTGGGTGCCTGAAGAAAATATATCTGACAGTTCAAAAGACTAAAGCTGAGGTTTCAGCTGAACAATGCACTAAGCAGGTAGATTAGTCTACTCATGAGGGTGGGTGGCGGGGGAAGTTGAATATTTGACAGTAAGTCATCGTGTCTGATTGCTTGAATCTGAGCACTTTTATAGTTAAAATGATGCCGGAAAAAAAGGAAGGGGGGGAAAAATCTTGAGATTCATTACCATCTTTCAAGATTGTCCTGGGGGCACATACACTCATTATTGTGGCATCAACCAAGTGAAGGTTTCCTTAAAAATATTGTTCAATCTATTTAGAATCCCTCGAGCTGATGGTTTTACATTTTTGTGGCTTGAGACACTAACAGTAGCAATTAGTTCACGTTGTCTTATATTTTATGGTTCCTTCCTTCCCTTTGCAATCCTGGACCCCTGATGAATTAACTTCCCCATGACTGCACCATAATCATAATGAGCTTTTGAAAATCATGAATGAAAATAGAAGCACATGCAATCACTGACTATGACTAATAAAGATAAATCAGACTCGCTATCAACCAATTTTTTTTTTTTTTTTGCAATGTTTGACCCTTTATGTAGAGGCAAATTACTATCCTTGTGCCTTTGATCATTACAGGGTTTTCTCCAATTGAGACCTTTCATACAGACAAAACTAGCTGAAGGACTAGCCAAGGAATAAAAGAAGCATTACTGCGTTTTTCTTTCTTTAATGACAAATTGGAAACTCCCTCCAAAGATATGTGAAAGGACAATGAAATGGGCTGATAGAATATGTAACCGAAATAGTGTTAATTAATTAAAACAACTATGTCAATCCAGTCAATTCTGATACAACATTCTTGAAGCTATTGTTAAACCTGGGTTGACTAACTTGAGCATGTAAAACATGTAAATATGGGCATTGCATAACAGGTACTATCTTTTCCCTACCTCCTCTGTGGGAGCGGCGACCCTGTGGAATGATCTACCCGTGGAACTTCGGACCGCCTGAGACCTTCGCTCCTTCCACCGTGACCTGAAAACGTGGCTTTTTCACCAAATAGGCTATGGCTGACCAATTTTTAAATTTTTAAAATTATATTTAATTGAATTTTAACTCTTATTATCGCCCCTTTTTAAATTCTAATGTTTTATGTTTTAATGTCAACTGTTATGTCGTAATGTATTTTGTTTGGTTTTATATGTTTTACATGTCTTACATGTCTTTTATATGTTTTTATATTATCTATGTTTTTTATTGTGAGCCGCCCCGAGTCCTTCGGGAGAAGGGCGGCATAGAAATAAAATTATTATTATTATTATTATTATTAATTATTATAGTAGTTGTTGCAGTTCTTACATTGTATGTTGTAGATGACTCCTGTTTTTCCTTCTGGGGTTGTTAGGTCTTCTCTCAGATTATGGAATTGAAATACATAAAAGCAGTTTTTGATGATGTTACTGCTTGCATGTCAATTGTTTCAGCTTTAGTGTGGTTCATTGAGGGTGCTGATACACAGGGCCAGTCTGATTTAAACAATTGGTTATTGGCTTGGAAGACAAATGAGAAGTAAAGTAAATAAATGGCACTAAAAAAAAACACCACACATTTGGAAAAACCAAACAAATGCTGTGTTTATAATGCTGCTCTGTTAACTTTAGCTCATATTTTAAAACCAAAGGTAATTTTAACATCTATTTAGCAAAAAGATTGATCTCTGGAAGCTTCAAGTATAACTCCCACAATTGAAGATATGAAAATATTACCAAATAAACAGATATTGCAAACAGATAAGATTGAAGCAAGGATTTAATTCTCTTGCTTTAAGAAGAAATCTGTCATTTCTTGCAGCTTTGATTGATTTCTCTTATTGCTTTGTCAGGTGGAAGCCAATGAGGTATATTAATATTTACTTGTTAAATGTATAACTGTTTTTCCTTCAGGAGCTTAAAGCAGCACACACATTGTTTGTCTCTCCCACTTTTTGCCTCACAACAAAAGCCCTGTGAAGTATGACTGAGCCTGACTGTCCCAGAGATACCCACTGAGATTCTGTGGCTGTGTGTGTGTGTGTGTGTTTGTGTTTGTGTGTGGAGGGAGACTTGAACTGGGTCTTCCTGGAACCACTCCAACATTTTAACCCATAGATTATAGTGATTTTCAATCTATTCCTTTAAAATGGAGATTAGCATTCTAATGATACTCTTAGATTCCAAAAGAATTGAAATCATTAGACCTTGTGGGGTGATATCTAAAAGTTGCCTTTATGAAACTTTTTGCAGAAGGGAATCCAGCCATTAGCACTTAAGTGAATTAAATATTGTACAGAGTAGAGAATAGATACTGAGTGCCCAATTTAAAATTAATTGGCACAGAACAAGGGTTGGTTACAGCTCAACAATGGCCTTGAATAAAGAAAATTCTAATTTTAAATCAATCCATAACATATAGAGTAGCTTTTTATGTTCAAGCCTGCTTGTAATTCCAGAATCTATAGAAAAACACACAATACATAGATATAGATACAGCACACCAACAAAGACCATTAAGCACAAACAATTGTTTGCTGAGAGCACCAGTTTTGCACCTAAAAATTTATGGTTTAATTCCCACCATGTCCAGGAGAGTTTGAGAAAGATACTTATCTAAATCCTGGAGCTGTTGATTCTATCTGAATAAACCAAGAAGGGGTGTGGATATTTCAATGTTGCTGAACAATTATTTTTATGTTCCATCATTCCTCACTACTGGCCATGTTGTAGATCAGTAATACACAAAAACACCCCAGCTTTCTACTCTCAGTATAAATAATACAAAGCAAAAGATCTTAAGAAGTGAAAAGTACTCTTTTGCATTACTATGAATTGATAGTGAAGAAGAAATGACTCTAAAAAGGTGCACTGGCAGAGTCTCATTTAGTAAATTAACGTTTTCCAGTTGATGTTGGAATACTCCTGCCAGTATCCCTCAATATTGCTCAAGTTGGCTGGAACTGCTGAGAGCTGAAATTCAGCAACACCTGGATGATTGCACATTAATATGTATCTGATGGTAGACATCATACAACTCAAAAGCTTTGTGTGATTTATACTTACAATGTTTAGGCAAGGTATACTTGGAGTTAATCTTCGGAGTTATTCTCAACTCTATTTTGTAGCTGACAACTATATAGGCTACCCTGATGCACTGGATTTTCTTTGAAGAAGATTTATCTCCGTGATCATTGAGTGGATTTTTCTTTCTCTTAATTTCTTCCCATCTCTTTGATCTGAGGTGTCTGAGCAAGCATCCTTCATGATCTGGTTTTAGGAACTAGAGCCTCAGACATGTTCAATTTGAAAGGTTGGTTCATTTTTGAGGTTCCTATTTGACTGCAGAAATCAGAACAAAGCTCAAGCTGCTACATCAACACCCAGGAACAAGTGTTATTATGTGCTATGACAATATTTGATGAATTCATACGTGCCTAGGGGAAGAAACTAAATAGGTGAATAAAGTGAGAATATTCTCTGCGACAATCAATATGCCTTCAATTGAATCGTCTCCACTGATGTGACATTTTGATTTTTCTGCATCGGATGTAACTATTAACTAGATTTATGGGATCTTAAAAGAAGGAGAAAGAAATTGGAAGAGCATAGACTGGCCTGTGTTAACATGCAATGGGCAATGGCATGAAAGCAGACGTGCCTGCAGATGTGCCTTGATTTATGGTGCTAAAGACTGAACAACATTTTCATTTATAACACAATGGGTGGGGGGATGTAAGTAAGCAGCAAGCAGCAAGCTGAGTGAAACAGCTTCTGAAAAACCAAGGAGCAGCTGATTGCAGCACTATATGTAAGGACATAAGTATTCTGTCCTGACTGCTATGACGAAAAAAATGTAATGAGCAATAATATCACAACTTTAAACTTTTGTACAAACACTCTAACTTGAGACACAAATATCAAAGTCACAGGTTATTGACTGTAGCACTTACCCTCATTAGAAGAAAGTTGGAGTCCTTGATGCTCTCTGAGCTTGGTTGTTTGCTTGCAGATGTTTCATTCCTCAACTAGGTAATATCATCAGTGCTAGGGAGAGTTGAGTTTCATTACTCAACTAGGTGACATCATCAGTTCTTCCTATTTATATGCAGTAGAGCAGGGCTGTCAAACTCACGACCCATGGACTGGATGCGTCACACACTGGCCATTCCCATTCCTGGTTTAGCAAATGGGGGAAAAGTTGCGATACGCCATGTGATGCTGCCATGACGATCTAAGTTTGACACCCCTGCAGTAGCACAACTTTCTAGTTTTTGTGAAGATGTGGTTTTCTCTTTAGTGGAATTTGGCATTCAGTTAAATCAATAAACATAATATAAATCACATTTACACACATCTTAAAAAGACAATAAAAAACCTAGGAAGGAAATTAAAAAAAACTAGAATACATCCCAATCTAGCAGCCAACACCCAGATAAGCAGGGATTAACACCAGACACACAATCAGGCACAAAATAATACTCTAATCAAGGAACCACCAAGGAGGAAATTTAATACATTTAGAAATAAAACATTTTTTAAATTCATGCAGTCACTCCCAAATATATTTTTGTGTATGTAGGTTTTCTCACTATCTCCATTTTGGGTAAATATGAGATGGTGCATGATGGATTGTGTCAAATCTATTTCTGTTGCTTATCATCCCACTGGGATGGCACGTTCTTTTTATGTGCTTAGCTTGTCTCTGGGCAATGAGGAGGACTGGATCTTAGTCCCTATTGCTCTGATTAAAGCAATTGTTTCCCACGCGGAAATCTGAATTGCACTTTCAAACAATTGTTTTATTTAAATGTGAGAAAAGAAGGAAATAACAACTTGGGGTTTAACTGGTGGATTAACTGGACACTGATCTGATTTCCCAGCATAAAATCTTCTCTTGAAAATAGCTGTGAGGCTTCAGTTTGGATCAGGTTGTATCACCACCATCATTTGACTGGATTAATGTAATCCAGAATACTCCATCCATCCATCCATCCATCCATCCATCCATCCATCCATCCATCCAATTTCTATAGCTGCCCATCTCAGACAAGTGACTCTGGACAGCAAACAATCATAAAATCCATTAAAACCAGCATAAACATCATACAAAAATACAAGAACACTTGGGGCTTTGACAGGGGTGAAATCCAGCAGGTTCTGGCAGATTCTGAAGAACCGGTAGCAGAAATTTTGAGCAGTTCAGAGAACTGAGAAATATCACCTCTGGCTGGCCCCAGAGTGGGGTGGGAATGGAGATTTTGCAATATCCTTCCTCTGGAGTGGGGTGGGAATGGAAGTTTTCCCTGGGTAAGAATGAAGATTTTGCAGTATCCTTCCCATGCCACGCCCACCGAGCCACACCCACAGAACCGGTAGTAACAAAATTTAGATTTCACCCCTGGGCTGTGACTCCCAAGCTGGAGAATTGGCTTCAACAGATCCCAGAAACAACAAAGCTCTCTATCCAGAAGAGTGCAGTGCTAGGAACAGCTAATATACTGCACCGAACCCTCAAATTGAGAAAGACACATATCACCCATGGGACTGAGAAGGGAACTTTAGCAGCTAAGAAAAATTATAGCCATAAATATTAATACGAACAAGAAATGGTGTTCTTATCATATTCAGGGCTCTTTCCTGATTTAAAGGTGTAAGGGAGAAACTGGCTGGGTTAGATATTGGACCTAACTCTAAACCACACATGATGTTTCTCCTTCTGGGGACAAGGAAAAAAATGTAACTGCCCAAGAGTCTGTGTGTTATTTTGATGTGTGTCTGCAGACCTTTCTTTTACAGCTACTTTGAGGACCAATTGACCTACTTAGCAATACTGGCTTCCAAAATGGAACAAGAGAGAACAACTGTCCTCTGTCTGTGACACTTCTTTAAAGCAATGATCATAACCCAACATCACTTCAGATAGTAACACTTGAACTTGGGTAGAGAAACTGCACTGGAGCAGAGATTCTCCGATGTTTCAAGGAAGACGAGTTCGCTGTCTCCCCTCAATCTTCTTGTGGCTCAGTTCCTCCTACGCAGAGACTACCATCAAGGCTTTCTGCTTCCTTGTTGCTAAGGAACAGCTAAAAGGAAATATTCACACACAAAAAACAACAACAAACCACTTCCGTCCCTAACAATGTCTGCATTCTTAGACTGGCCATTTCCTGAAGGTTTTTGTCCTGAAACTATATGAATAGAGTTATCTTCTCAGAAATTCAGTATAGCTTATCATGAAGGGATGAGCAATAATTTTACTTGAATCATGAGGAAAAAAAGAACAAGCAAATATAGTAAGCAAGAGGTGTAGAATCTGCAGCATCGGGTCAACAGTAGCCTTTGCTGTGCCTCCTACTACAGCACTTAAACGTCTCTCTCTTCATGTGACATAAGTATAAAATAAGTGTTCTGAATATAATCATAATAGTGGTATTTTAATTTAGATTTTGCTCTTCCCTTTCTGTCTCTTTGTCTTGTCCCATCACCTCCTGTTTTAAAATTAGTTTATAATATATAGTACAAAAGTACAAAAGAAAATAGGAGGAAAACAGGAGAAGAAAAAGGGAAGGGAAAATTGTGGGGCAAGGGAAATAAATAAATAAAAGGCGTTGATTTCCAGCTCCCTTTGGTGCAGTAGAATAAGATAGTAACATCAAACCTCAACTTTTTACTTTTACATAATAATATAAACTAGCCATTTCTATAACAACAAACCTATTAATTGGTAAAACCCAAAATCAAAGTTTCATTTTTTCCCACCTCAAGCACAAAGTCCAGAAGCGGTTTCCAAGTAGAAACAAAGGTAATTGTATTTTTTTTTCTTTAATCAAAGCAGTCAATTTGGCCATCTCTGCTAACTCTATCACCACTACCTCCTTTTAAAATATATCTCCTAGTCTAATATTTAAGACCAGGTGCACAATTTTAAAAAGTTATGTGCCCCATCCTATATGATGTATTATACAATGCTTACATTTCCCCAACAACCCACTTATGACTGTATGACTGTAACCTTGTTGTTGGTATCTTTACGATTTATATTGACTGTTTCCTAATACGATTTGATTGCTTATTTGTACCCTATGACTATCATTAAGTGTCGTACCTTATGATTCTTGATGAATGCATCTTTTCTTTTATGTAGACAAATTCCTTGTGTGTCCACACAAGACAAATTCCTTGTGTGTCCAATCACGCTTGGCCAATAAAGAATTCTATTCTATTCTATTCAATCTTGGCAAAAGGCAGACCTACCAAGTTGTTTCTTGATGGATTCTTTGTGATCTATATTGGACCTGATTGTGGTGACTTTCAAGGAAACATCGTGTCCTCCAATGGGAGTATCTCACAGTTTTCCACCAGCACAGCCAAACCTATGATAACTAAATTATGAATGACACAAGCAATGATGGCTTACAGCATGCCAAGGCAGGACAAGAAGGATCCATAGATATGTCTATGCCCGTTTTCCTCAGCTTCATAGCTTTGAAACAAAGCTACACTGAAACCTTGAGTTATCTGAGTGAATGCAAGTATTCTGTAAATGTGCATTGAAGCATCCCTGGTATCTGCTTCAAAAGTAGACTAGGAAGATATGCTTGGCTAAAGCTTTTTAAGAAAATGTGGGGTCTGCTAGGTAATATTGCTAAAGGAGTTATATCTAGGAATGAATATCTCATAGATTTGTACTTGACACATTAGAATGAAAGAATAGCTGAACAGCTGCATCCTTAAATTATGCTGCTGGCAATCATTCAGGGCTTTCTTGTCCCATTGTTACAAAGAAAAAGTAATACCTAAAAAGGACCTCTTGGGATATGTCATGCTAGCCCAGACAGGTATTGACGGAAGCTGCTTGCTTACTCCGATACCCTTATGATGGTGGTGAGAAATACTGTATTTCACTGAGATGGTTGCCAGCAGGACCAAAAGTAATTGTCTTTTCCTTCTCTTTTATGAATTGAAAGGAGGAACATCAGGAAAATGGAAAAAGTCGTGACTTTTCAAAGATTAAAAGCCATAGTTAGCTAGCAAATATCCCCTAACTGCTTTCTTGGCTCATTTTAGTCGGTAGTCAGAGTCAAATTAGGTTTTGGCTTAGCAAACAGTTGAAAAATCCAGCCTCTGGGCAGCTCAGCTAATTCTGCTGATTGGTTGTTGGGCTACAAGCCTAGCTGGCAAGAAGAAAAGAACACTTGAACTACACAAAAAGAGAGTGTCTCCAAATCAGACAAGTGACATCAAAGCCAATGGCTTCTAAATATAATTGTTGTATTGGGCAGGAACAACCCACTCACCCCCCTTCAATCCCTGGTAGCTTAAGGCTATGGAGTGAGCATCTGTGCCTTTTTTTTTTTTCATCCGTAGCTGCCAAAACTGCAATGTAAGGTATAGTTTTATCCAGCAGAATAAGAGCATAGAAGGTCACTGGATGGAAAGTGGACCAACTTCTTAGGCCTATTTCAGACTGGGCCTTTTTCATTGTATGCTATTACAGTTGATGAGTTCCCTTATTTTGGTACAGCGTGATGAATGAACTCAATCTGCAAGTAGTATGTATCTATGATTTAAGGCTTAGCATTATATAGTATAGTATAGTATAGTATAGTATAGTATAGTATAGTATAGTATAGTATAGTATAGTATAGTATAGCATAGCATAGCAT